>JAQZBX010034754.1:0-24868 GCA_029593785.1 Cabassous unicinctus | reverse complement strand
TTTAAAAAATTCAGAGGTCAAAATTTGTTCAAATCATTAGTAAAGGGAACAATAAAAATCGTAAAGCTGGTTCCAAGAGCATTTGAGGAACAGGAGATTTATAGCAGAAACAAGAAAGGAAGGAAGGAAGGAAGGAAGGAAGGAAGGAAGGAAGGAAGGAAGGAAGGAAGAGAGGGAGGGAGGGAGGGAGGGGAGAGGGGAAGGGAGGGGAAAGGGAAAAGGGAAGGAGGGAGGGAAAGAGGGAAGAAGGGAGGCAGGAAGATAGAATAAAATCAGATTCATAAGATGCAATTGAAGTCTTATCTTTAGACTGATTTTTACAGTTGAACAGAAATATACACGATAACAGGCAAAACTTTAGGTGAACCCTAATCAAATAACAAATAACAAAGTCAGACCCATGTACCTTCTCTTAGATAAATACTCTTTTGTTGTCCCTTTTAAACATTGCCAACCTTAAGATATTTAAAGGGTGTGCTGTAACCCATCTCTGGTGGTTTGAAACTGTTTGTATAGCAGAATAGGGAATATTGTCTGTTGAATCACCTGCCACGCAACGACCTTAGATTTAAAGCAAAAAGGTTGGTTGGACTGATCCAACCAATATGTTTCTGCTATATAATGAACAGAGAATGATCTGTGGTCAGATTTGGAAAAGAACACTAATTCTTTCTTCCAAATCCTTTCATCCCTTTGTTTGAACTTACCAGGAGTCCCAATGCAGTTCACTTGAGTTGGTCTCCAAATTTTGCATTCTCCCTTGTTTCCAGAACCACTCCATATTTTAACCTAGATGCCTTTGTATGCTAAATCCAGCATGAGCCCATAATCTGGCAACTGCCATTTTAGTAGTCACCACCTGCTTTGGGTTATTCTACTAAATGTGGTAGTTATTTATTCCTTTGTAAGTATTGTCTTGTGTCCATCGAATAGCCTGTTTTGATTTTTCCAGTTACTTCTAAGACTCTATACATTTCTAAGTTATTACCAATTGGATGAAATTGCCCTGAATCAGAAGTAAGAGAGTTAATTTGTGATGCATCTTATCCAATGGCCAGGATTCCAGGGTACTTGGTTTGAGCGGGCAGTCACCTACTACCAACTAGTGTTAAATTTTGAATTCATATACCACTTAACTTGATGTTGGCTCTGTTATGAGTTGCATTGTCTCTCAGAAAAGATATGCTGAAGTCCTAACACCCGGTACCTCAGATTGTAACCTTATTTGGAAATAAGATCATTGCAGATGTAATTAGTGAAGATGAAGTTCTATTAGAGTAGGGGAGGTACTTAATCCAAAATGACTTGTGTCATTATAGGAAGACAAGAAAAGACACAGGGACACAAAAGCAGAGGTACAGAGGGAAGAATACCATGTGAAGATAGAGAAGAGGTTTGGGTTATGCACCCTCAAGCCAAGAACGTCGGGGCTAGAAGAACCTGGAAGAGTCAAGAAAGAATATTCTTCTAGAGGCTTCAGAGAGAGCATGGCCTTTCCAACACCTTGATTTTTTACTTCTAGCTTACAGAGCCATAAGAGAGTAAAGAGAGCTTGTTTCTTCAAGCTACCCAGTTTGTGGTGCTTTGTTACAGCAGCCACAAGAAGCTAATACAGACTCTTTGAGGCAGGCCAATTTACTACATATCAAACCCACCAGTCCTTTCTTCCAATATTCTTTCATTTCAATCTTAACCTATGCAAACCCTTGGCTCTTTGGTCCAAGTTTAACTCTGCCTGTGTCCTCCTGGCCTGCCTATCACATATCTGATTTCTTTACAGTATGTATTGCTCATTTGCCACTCAATGTGAATTATTTCATCCCTCTAGTTCGTGGAGTGCCATGTGGACTCCATCACAGAATCCCCATTTTAGAACAACTCCCATTACATTACTGATTTTTTGTTTGGCTCTGACTTCCCATGGGAAGATTGGAGAGTAAGGATATCCAGCACGTAAAGACAGACCATCATCACAAAAAACTTTCATACCATTTGACAACTCAAATAAGTAGAATTCCCTTCCCTGCTTTTCCCTTATAGTTCCCTCATCAGTCACTTTTCTTAATTTTCATATTCATTTCAAACTCATTTGATGAAATTAAATATATTTTATAAAAAGTAGATCAGGAATGTGTGGGGTTTTCCCCAAACCTCAAAAATGTCTCCAAGTTTGAAGATTAACCACCTCAAGACTAGTTACCCCATGAAAGCATGCATTTAATATCTTCTGCATTTCCACAATTTCTGATCAACTGATGCCATCATTAACTGACTCTCTTGTTCCATGCTATTGTTGCTTCCTTAGGGCCTTACAGCAGTTTTCTAAAAGGCAGAGGTAGCATTTCCCAGTCACAGATGATTAAGCTATAATATCTCCCGGCTCTATCATTTTTGCCACCCCAAATTTTCCATTCTCCAGTTGGAAAAGGAATAGCTTAATTTCCAAAGTCTTCTTTTATCCTTACAGAAAGGAGAGCATAAAGCATGAGTGCTGCTTGAATATCAGATGCCTTGTATGCATTAGATAAGAACCCCTTCTTCCTAGTGACAGAAGCAGACCCACAGTAGGGCATGTGGTGTGGTGTATGGAGCCTAGGCTACCTTTAGCACTCACATGCTTATGGCCCCACAACATATTATAGAACACAGTATCCGTGATCATTTGAACAACACTATGAGAGAGCCTCTTGTTTTTGTTTTACTCTTTCAATGAGAAGTCACTTATTTGACTATATTCCACTTTCATTTGAAATGTTTGCATTAACACAGCTAAAGTATAATAAAATAACTGCTGGATTGGTGGGAAATCTGTTTCCATTAATGCCATTTCCTAATGTTGTTTTTTTCATGAGTACCGTACAATGAATATACTTTTAAATTACATGGATGAGCTTTATATTTGTGCTAGCTTTTTTTTTTAGTTTCATCTGTTGTTTTGTTGTGCTTACTCATGACATTTGATGTTGAACTCTTCTTTATTGAAATTTAACTTACATTCAGAAATTTGCATGTGGCATAATTGCAAATGTCAATTAATTTTCTCTAAAGGAGAAAACAATTGCAGTCAGTATCTTACAGCATATAACTAGTTACTAGCCCTCCAAAAGCCCCATCACGGCCCTTCCTGTCAGAGCATTCATTTCTCAAGAGATAAATGTTTGTTGATACAAGTCTAGGAAATTCTATTTATTTGTCACACAGCTTTATCACAGAAAAAACTGACCGATACACTAACAGAGAATTAAAAATCTATGAGCTTGGTTTGCAGATGTTATGGAATGTTGGCAGCAGCTAGAAGTACATAGCTTCTGCCCTTCTACAGCTCCACTTATGGGTGGCTTTGTAAGACAATAATGAAGGAAAATCCAACAGGCAAATAGAATTTCAGGCAATACATCTGTTTGTCTACTTTCAGTGGAAGAAAATATGATCTGAGCTAATGGGTCTACCTTGACTCATGGTTGTCTAGTGACTAGAATGAACAAGGCTTAGAAGATTGCTGACAAAGGACATCAGGGGGTGATGTATGTGGACACACCATTTAGAATGTACATAGGCTGTGAAAATATTCATGTTTCATATAAATATCGGTCATATAAATGTCGTTCACTGTAGAAGAGGATTAGAATCATTGTTTGGTCATGACCTATCTTCTGGGAGCACATTGAACTTTTTTTCTCTTTCCAAAAACCCTGGTGCTTGCTGAGAGGGTCCATGGAAAAGGAGACCCAGGCATCTGGAAAGGAGAGCTATATGGGTTCAACACGCTGGACTTCCCTGAACTGCATTTGATTTGAAGTTCTCCATGATGCTGAATTCAAGAGACAGTGAAGGGAACACCCGAAGTGGCTGAGCTGACTGAGCTTCGTTTCCTTGAAAATTTTTGATGGACATTCCACGTAGTACAAAGAGGAATATGTCCATATCCAGAGGAATGTATTTGAACACCAAGAGTCCTCTCTTATTCAGTATTAAAAGTCAATTGGAAATTGTGGAGACCAAAAGATGACTCTACTTCTAAAGAATTGGATTCTTTGACAATGAAATCATAAGGAAGGTTGTAGAAAGGGTAATTGAAAAATAGATGAGGCAGAGAGCAAAGGCAGATGATTATCACTTGGCCTTCATGACCAACTGCACATATTTAATGTTACATAAATGTTCCCATTCTCTCCTTTTTTCTGCTACCAGTATACTCTGTATACAAAGAGTGCTGGTGATATTTAACATTGCCATATGACTCCAGGAGGGAAAATGATGCAATAAATATCACCATGACATAATACATTGTTGGATAAGCTTTAATGGAATTTATTCTGCATGTGTTAAAGATGTGTTTTTACATCTAAAGAAAGGAAAAAAATGATGTTGTGGGACATAAAGGGAGATTGCACTGTTATATTTTCTATTTATCCCCACAGATCTGCTTGCCATTCTCTTTGCTCCGCTTTGTACATTGGGAGGCTGATATCTTTGGACTTCACAATCAAAGGGATCAAAGGACAGAATGATTTCTCCAGCTCCTTCTCTGCAAATTTAGGAGTGGCTACATTTATCTATTTCCATAGGTCCTGTCAGGCAAGTTTCCTAGAATGGCTCCTGTGCTATGTGTTTCTGATAAGACCTAGGGTACATAATAGCTTCCTGGTCTTCCTGGACCCTGAGTACTAAATATGCCTTCTTGGTACTTTTAAAACTCCCCAGATCTTTGGAATAGTCCTTTCAGTAAGCTCTATTCCAGTAAACCCTCAGCAAGTGCCATCTGTTTCCTGCAGTGATCCTGTGGAGCTCCAAAGTGTTGGATTCTATCTGACAATGTTTGATTTAAGTTATTTGCATCAGTAGTCTCTTTAGGACTGGTCTGTTGTTTATTTGTGCACAATTTTATCAAAATTTGCAGCTCCTCTGTTACTTCATCCTGTGATTATCTCATTGATATTTAAAACATTTTATTTTGAAATTTAAGACTTATAAGAAGTTGCAAAAATAGAGAGTTCCCATGTACACTTCATTCAGCTTCTTCCATCTCAGTGATATTTCAACTTTCAATGACAGGTTTAACCCAACTTCTATTGTCTCCTTTGCAAATCCACCTATTTTCCTATCACAATCAGCCATTTAATTATCTTTTATATTCTATCTTTTCTTTATATCCTTATATCAAGCATAGTTATTTTATGGTGCTTTATATTTTAAAAAGTGTTACTTTTTATTCCATGGTGTTCAGCCTCAAGTTTGGTATGATTTCTGAGTCTAACTCCTGGCAGGTTGGTCATACAGTCTATAATTTCTGTATGTGTAAATAAAGCCGTATTTATCACCTCTTTCTGCTTCATCACCCTTCCCTCGTGGCCATGAAAGTTTTTCTAGAGCTTTGATGTGCAATGCCTCAGCTGCATGTTCCAGGGAATCACTGGTCTAGGCACATGAGTAATGAAAAGTTTGATTTCATCTGCTTGGAGTTTATATTTCTTAATGTAATCACATGGAAGATTTCTTTTACCACTCATTATCTGAGGCAGAGAAAAGCTTCTTCTTCATTTCTCAATAGCAATGGACTCCAATTCAGGCTCCCTATTCCTGAGAGGGATCATCTTTATGGCTTCAACTTTTTATTGATGTTTCAGTTCCAGATCTTTGTGTTGCATGAGTCCAAGACCAAATCCCTTCTCCTTGTATCAACTAATTAGCTAATAACCTTTTCCAAAACATTCCAAGCCTTCCTCCACATTAGTTGAAAAGCCAATTATGTTACCTTCAAGTTCCTTTTGTCTGCTTTCTGGAGATCTCCTCTCTTTCTTTTGAGTTCATCCATGAATTAAAAATTTAAAATATATTATTTTACCTTTTTAAGTGTCTTTAGAGGTATGTATTTTATGCTAACTCTTTCAATATGTGCAAAGCAAAATATACAAAGCATCCTTCAGTGGGAATGTACTAGAGATTATTCAGCTCAATTCAAGTAAACCATTATTAAATATTTGCCTATATATTAAGTGCTTAGCTCAGTAAGACTGAACCGACTGTATGAGTGTGTGCAGAAAAGTATGAATGTGTGTATGTGTGTGCTTCTGAGATTCTTCTTTGAAAATGAAGAATGAGTTTATTAATATTTCTTTACAGTACCATTTAGAGGCTGGGGAAATTGTATCTCAATCCACTCACATTTAAAGAAAAGATATATTTTCTCCGTGACAGAATCTTGAGTAGCTCTCAATTATTAAACACATATTGAGCATCTCCATATAAATACCACTATTCTGGGCAATAGTGTGGAAGTTAAAAAAAAAGGGCAGTTCTCTCCTCTCAAGATATTTAAGAAGAAAAAGTGTCATATTTAGGTGATAAACTGTAATAATAGACAAATTTTGGTGAGAATTCAAGTAGTGAGAGTGTTATATGTTGACAAACAAAATATAGTGCAAATAGAGCTAACCCCAAATATGGAATGGCAGTCATTTAGAAGAATTCATGAGAGGGGAATAATGGAATAGGGAGTCTAGGATGGAGAAGCCCAGACAAAAGATGAGAGTTGGGAAGGGGCAACAAGTAGCCAAGGAACAGCGTGTGGCCTGTAACCTTAGGTGATGTCTGTCACTGGGTTGGCAAAGACGCGTAATGGTAGGTTTTGGATTTTGTGCATCAAGAGAAGGTTTTGGATATTGAATTAGAATTTGAGCAGAAAAGACAGGATGGAAGTAATAATAGAAAAATTAAGTCATCTAACTGAGGCCTAGAATCTGCAGACTCACTTATATTGGCTTTCTTCAGGTAACATGTGCACTATAAAAACTAGCTAGTTCCCCACTCTTCAGGTTGGCTGATGAACATGCAACACAGGAAAATATAATTAACTATTTTATTACGACTGTGAATTAACAAAGAGGCAAGGTATTTACCAACACCTGCATTCTGAAATTCTAGCGTTCAAAAGCAGTTATGGTTATTATTGTTATCTTGCATTTATATAGCTGTTTTTATTTGCAAGGGTTTTGCAATTGTGTGTCAGTTGTGTGTGTGTATTTGTTTTCTCTTCCCCCAGCACTGTTAAGTGTGTCAGTGTTATTGGCCTTATTGCACAGATTAAACATCTGAGACAATTAGGATTTAAAGAGAATTTCAATTTATTTTTGGCTTTGAAAGAACAGTTCACAGGTAACAAGAGGTCCATTTAAAAATACATAGGATGGGTTTATGGAAGACAGTCATAAAAGAAAAACAAATACGTTTTGCTTCTAGCAAATTAAGTTAAGCTCCATTTCACATTCCAACCATTTTTAAACTCTGGAGCTTCATTTTCCATTAATCAGAGTGTATAATGCACTGGTTTAGACCAAAGGATTTGATTCTAGGAGATTGAGGTCAAATTCTAATTCTGTCATTTTCTAGTTGTGCACTTCTAGTAAATCCTATAATCTCACTGAGTCTCAAAATCTAAAACAGAAATGATAATAGGTTTCTAATTGACTTTTCATGAATAGTAACATCTTATTTACAAAATACTTAATGAAGTGTATGGAATATTATAAACAAAGAATAAACAGCATTTATCATAGCATACTCATCAAGTATTTATTAACTATTGAGCTTTAGTTTCCTCATCAGAATGATATGGATAATTATACATAGTATACAGTGTTTTTTCTGAATAAAAGATATATTTTATTAAAATATTTGTCATCTATCTGTAAATATCTTAATAATGTTAGCATATATACATATATATACACATATATACTTTTATGCTGCATATTTAATTATCTGACTTTTAAAATTTGATTCATCAAAGCTTTCTGATTATAAGTTAACAACATATATCAATTATACAAATATATGGAACAAACACAAGAAAAAAATTAAGCAAATATTTCTGGCTAATCAATAAAAAAAATCACAGATATTTTAATTTTAGGGAAATGGTACTGTTAAATAGCTAATTCCCAAAAGAAATGCAAATATCAATAACCTGAAAAGTGTTGTGGAAAATAAGAACACAGATTCATGTGTATGCATAAGACTTTATCACTTATACTAACTGCACGAAACTGTATTAAAAAGAGAAGAGAAGTTAGAGATACTAGATGACCACTCCTCACACATGCCAAGATTAAAGGATACACTCCCTTTTCTTATACAAATTGAATTGTGGTCAGCACTGGGGTGGGGGGGTGTTTCACATCACTTCCAGGGGTTGAGACCTCAAGAGATCATAGAGGAATTTCTAGATGTCCCTCTAGGTTACGACAGGGTAATGTCAACTGCCTAAACCCAAATCAAGCCAAGTATAATAAAGGGCAGACAAAATTGCACATAACCTCTGTCTAGGAAAAAAAAACCAAAACACCAAAAACTAAGATTTGCAGAACATTACACATTTCAATTCACCTATAAATGGAGAAACACATATCTGCCATCCCGAGAGCCAGGTCTAGAACATGGTCATCCGAGCACCAAGAGGATGCTGCACTGAAAAAAAGCATGTGTGGTGTGTCTGAGAGGTTGCATAATACCAATAACCTTACATATAGGAGAGGGTCTCACCCGGAATGGGAAAAAAATTGAAAACATCACTGAGACCTGATCAACCAGAACACTGGTTACTGAGGCTTAGGAGCATGAGGACTAGAGGAGGCCATCTTGAAAGCCAGAGCCAATGGGGGGAAAGGATGCAAACTGAAGGAGAAAGGTATCTCTGCAGGCTTGGTGGTTAAAGGGAAAGAAGAAAGCAAGAGGTAAGCCTCATCCCTCCAAAATAAATCAAGTCATTTAATAAATAAAGTACCTTCATGCTTTCCATTTGCAGTTTCCCATAGCTACATTGGAGGTTGCTAGTGCAGAAAATCTCAGATATCTATGAAAACAAACAGGAAAAGGCAGAAAAAATGCACAAATGACCTATCTTAAAGAAAAAATAAAATAAGAACAAAATGTTTTTAATAGATGAAAATCCTACTCCCAAATGCCAACTATAAATAAGATAAAAATAATAATGAAAGAGGAATTTGAAACTGTTAAAGAATATCACAATTCAGAAATTTAAAAACTCAGAATACAAATGGATAAACAGAAGGAAGATGTAAAATAAAATATTGATGAAACTAAGGGAAATTGATGAAAAAGACAAAATCATCTGAGACAGGCTGATTTTCAAGGTGTCAAATAAAGGGCAGATTTGACTGAAAGTATAAGTGAATTTGAGGGTATAAATGAAAATATCCAAAGGTTTAATAAGCAAACATGTGCAAGAGATGATAAGTATTGGAGGGAATGTAAAAGATATATAGTATAGGAAAAAACAAAAGTACCTGGATAAGAAGAGCAAAGCAATATACATAGAACTATCATTTGAAATTATAATATAAATAAAACCTTGGAAATAAGAGGGATGTCTGAGATATTCATATTGAAAGAACCCACATTATACAGCTGAAAATGTCCCTTTGATGGTCAACTACAAGACACATCTTAGTAGAACATCTTTTTTAAAGATGGAAAAAAAAAACAACCAAACCTAGGCACCCCCTCCCCCCACAAAAAACAAGTTACATATGAGAGAAAGTAAATCAAGGTGGAAGGATATTCTGTGGGATCATCGTAGAAAGCAAGACAGAAGTGGAAAAATATTTTCAAGAAACTCAAAGAACTGTGAGCCAAAGAGCACTTGGAGATAGAGAACAATCATGCCGTCAATTCCTCTCCTTGTCAAGGGCCCCATTGAAGTAAATCACTACCTTGATTTCTTTCCCCAGAAATTAATTTTGACTTTTAATTTTTTTTGTAACCAAAATCATGGTGTGCAATATTTTATTTCTGGCTCCTTTTGCTCAACACCATGTTTGTGAGATTCATTTATATTTTCTCTCAAAATAGTGTTTTCATTTTCATTTCTGTATGGTAAATAATTGTGGATTATACTACAATTTATTTGCCCATTCTGTTGTTTATGAATATTTGGATTGCTCTGAGTTTTGAGGTGTTTTGAATAGTGCTATCATCCTTGTAATGGTCTTTTGATGAACAATGGATATATTTCTTTTGAAATGAATTGCTGGGTAGTAGAAGATCTTGCCAAGTAGTTTTCCAAAGGAGCTTTCCCAGTGCACACTTCCACCAGTGCGACCTGTATGAGAATTGTGCTTGTTCTGTCTTCTTGCCATTTTGGTGGATGTGCCAGTAATATCTCATTCAGGTTTCCCTTTGCATGTCTCTGATGTCTGAGCAGGTTGAGTTCCTTTCATAGATTTACTCATTATCTTGTTTTCCTCTTTTATGATGTACCTGTTCATATCTTCTATGCATTTTTTATTTGGTTCTTTCTTTTATGCTTATTGGAGTTATTTATATATTCTATGTCTAAGTCCTTTGATGGAAGTATTTATTGTAGATATACTTATCTACAATACACATCAAATATATATGGTTCAACAGTCTGTGGCTTGGCTTTTCATTCCTTCAATGATATATACATTTTTATGATCATATGTTCAAATTTCACTAAAGTTAATCTCTGCATTTTTTCCCCCTATCATGGCTGGTGCCCTTTTATAAAAACTTATTAACCCATCTCCATTAGAATATTCTCTTATGTTTACATCTAGGAGATTTATTGTATTAACCTTTCACTCACATTTAGACTTCCAATCCATTTGGAAAGGATTTTTCTACAGTGGGATTAAAGCTTGTGTTTTGTTTTCTCCATGCTAAATACCTTGTAGTCTGCACTACTTACTGAAAAATCAAATATTTGTCCACTGAACTGTAGTGGAAACTTGTCACAAATCAAGCATCCAAATTTGTATAGCTCTTTTTCTAGACTGTTTTCTCTTCTAATGGTTTGTTTGCGTATCTTTGTGTCAAAAGAACAATAATCCTTTCTATACTGTGTCTTGATACCAATTAATATAAATCCCCCTGGCTTGTTCTACATTTAAAAACTGTTTTTCCATTTTTGGCCATTCACATTTCTATATACATTTTAGACTAAGATTTAAAACAATTTCAAGATAGAAGACATTCCAGAATTCTCCTTGGAATTACATTACATCCGTAGATAAACTTGGTCAGAACTGACAGATATTCAATACTGAATGTTCCAAAACATAAACACATTTTTCTTCTTAATTTAATTCTTTAATTTCTCCCCATAATGTTTTATAGTAGTCTATGTAGATATTTTGTACATTTTTGTAAGTACAATGTTTAATGGCTTGAAATTTCTTTTGTGGAAAAGTTTTGAATGACAATTTCAATAGCTTTCATAAATTTAGCACTGCTCAGATTTTCTTTTCTTTTGTTGGCTTAGTGAGACTTTTTCTTTCCATGCTTGTCTGCTTCTTTTGAATAATGTTTATTTAAATTGTAAATTATTGGCATAAACTTGTATATGATATATTCTAATGTTTTTTTTAATATGTGCATAAATTGTAGATTTTGATGTTGCATTCCTGGTATTGGTTATTTGCTTCTTTTCTTTTCCTTTCTGTTCTCTTTCCTCTCTTTTAAGCCATTCTGTTGGAGTATAGAAATTTTATTAATTTATGAAAGAAGAAAATATTGACATTCTTCACCATCTTAATTATATTTTGCTGTTTCTTAATTTTCACACAGTGTTTTAATTTTTGTTTTTTCATTTGTTTTCTTTTAATTTAATTGGCTATTTTTTCCCTAACTCCTTGAGATGAATTTTTTGATCATTGTTATTTCAGCCTTTGTTTTCTATTGACACATAAATTTAAAGTTATATATTTTCCCATAAGTAATCTTCAGTGACATCTCACAGATTTTAAGCCATATTCTTTATAATAATTGAATACAAAATACTTTTTGAAATTTAAATTGTGATTTCTTCTTTTGTTAATTTGTTGTTTAGAAATATGAAGCTGGATTTTAAAATCTGTATGATTTTCATTAAACAAACAGCAACAAAAGACCAGCAAGTGATTGAAAATGAATAATTCTGGACAAAGAGAGCCAGAGGAGGAAAAATAATAGTGTAAGCAAGTGTTTTAACAAGTATGTCAATAATAGAGAAAAGAAAGATCATATCCCCCTGACCTCAAATTCACACAAAACCAAAGAAAATGGAAATTTATCTCAAGTAGAGTTGCAAGTTATCTGTCTTCACCAAATGGAACTTACATTTACTGTGGGATATGCATGGAGAAAACAATTTCCTTTCATTTTGCTCAATCTTTAGCTAATTGAATTAACAAATTGAACTTACTTTCACATGATCAAACCTCCAAGAATCCTCAGCACAGAGAAAGGGTAGTCATTCCCTTTAGCTACTAATGGACAACACCCTTCTGTTCTGAAATATAATGACTTTCATGTGTCAAAGAGGGAGCAAATGAATAAACTTCTCAATCCAAAGTGAAATTACGTTAAATGGTATATGATACAGATTCACCTTCAAAATGTAGTGATCATTAAAGCACTGCAATTTCTAATAAAGCAATATAATAATCATAAAAGTATAAACTTTTTACTAGTTATTCTTATGTATTCTATTTATTTTTGGCTCTGCTTCTTTGGATGATGGTGTTATAATAATTGAAGAAATTAATTACCATATTTGCACCTGAACCCATTTTATTTGACATTTCTGTGACAATTGTGAGCAAATTGTATTGACAGGCCCTTCTTAAACATAATTATGCAAAAAAGTACCATCCAGAATCAATTAATAGTGGATATCATTTTCAATTTTGTGGAAATTCACAGCTCAGGAAAACACATAAAGATAATGTGGATAAAGATAATGGCAATAATTGGTGATGTTATCTTGCACACTCATATCAATGTTTGGGGGTAGAAACGTGAAGATTTGAAAGTTGCTTATGGATTCTTAATAACAAAGAATGATTAATCATAAATATGTATGTGGTTATGTGTGTGCATATATGATTAATAATTACATTCAGATGTTTTATTTAAGAAATTACATTGGTGCATAGGTGTATATTCAATCATATGCTTTCATGGTTAACACATTAGCACCAAATTGAAGAATATATAGTTATGAATATTGAGATACAAAAGCTTCTTCATTAACATATCAATGTTACACATATATGTATATGCCTAGGTCATGTATTTTGAGAAATATAATTACCTGCTGCTAGTACTGCAACCAAGAACAGATTTGCTTTAATTAGTAATACACACACACAAAACCCACAAAATCAGAGTTATTACTTTTAAATTATAAGATAATGGAAGCATTTCATGAAACCCAAAAGGTAAAAACAATAACAGTCCCAAAGGCCAAATCCAAATATATATTCTCATTGTGTATGTGTTAATTTATGTCTCTAAAGTTTTAAACTCTATTCTAGGGTTTTGATTTCCTCATTAGTAAAGTCAGACTATTTTCAATATTGCAATTCTTTGCTATTTATTATAATTTTACAAATAATTGTATCTATTTATGTTTTAATAGTTGCATATTTACCAGGAACCAATCTTCTGATCCTAAACATCCTGTTTCTATGTTAGCTGAAAACTTACATTTTCTTAACACGACTAAATTTTTTGGCTTCTCAGCAAGTGTGCATTTTCTACTTTACACTTTTTACACTCTAATCCAGGGGTTCTTAACCAGAGATCCACGGACCCCCAAAAGGTTTGTGGAAAGATTTCAGGGGGTCCATGAGCTTGAATTGAAAAAAAAAATCAACTTATTATCTTTATTTTCTCTGACCTCTAACTGAAATTTAGCATTTCCTTCACTTATGAATGTATGCAATAAATTGCAGTAGTATTCATTTCATATCACATTACAGTTGTATATCTCGAAAAATTGCTTACACTCATCCATACTTCGAAATTACGTTTGTTATTAAACCCAATGCTAAATCACATGTGATCACAGTCCTGCTGTGTACAAACTATTGTGCAACACAGTTGGCCAAGTATCTGGCAACACAGAATAGGTAGCAAACAGAAGGAGATCTCCCGAGCCGTGTCTTTGATCTTTTGAAGTAGAAGGGCCCCATTTTGCAAGGATAATTCATAGGGTTGTCACAAGTTATAGATGTTGAAAATTTCACTCCATACAGTTGTAATCAATGTAACTATAGCAAAAAATAAAAAAAAACAAAGCAAAAAATATAACCTCATGAAATAAAACATGCCTGAAATACATAACACATTCAACACGTGCTGTGTAATTATTCATGATTTCAATGGAGCCACTTGTGTTGAAAATTTGTTAAGAGTGACATTGGCTGCATTTTTAGGTAACCAATTATACAGAAGAAGCACAGTTATGACATTATAATTAATAACAAAATCATGAAAAATGACAGGTCAAAATTGTCTTATGTGGCAAACACAAAGACACCTGCACATTTTATCCAGACAATATGGCCATCTTTGTTGTGCAGAGAAAATGCATGTACTTTTCCTGCCAGCTCTAGAAATCTATCTGTTTGTTACTTAATCTGTGCTGGCAACTCAAAGCTTACTAGTTGCTCAGCTACCAAATGGTCGAGTTGAGCATTCTCACTTTGGTTGCCCAGTGATTGCGTTACATTCAGGTATCTCCCTGTCTACAATTGTTTGTTAACAAATAAGTTGTTTTCATTGATAGTTAAAATTTTACAAAACTGGTCAGTTTAAATGAGAAGTCATAACTTTTCATAAGTAGGTTACTTTGAACACAAATAGACATGCTGGCTATGAGTGTAAATCAGGCACGCCCACTGTGAGTTTGTCCATCCATGCAATCAATGTTTATGTCTGTCAGTTGCTGATATTGTGGCGTGTGACCATCTGTGATCCTAGTGATGTCTGTGTGTTCACATGCCTTATACATTTTTCCTTCGCTGCTAGGTTTCTAGGAAGGTTCTGAAATCCATGCAACTTTACCTGCAATTCTAGGAAAGACACTGAATTCCAGAGAGAACACAAATCCTGATCTATTGCTCTAATCTGCATGACTATCTGAGAGTTAAAAATTACTTATTTATATGCATATTTATCAAACAAATTACTTAAAAACCTTACAAAATACTGAGTGTAAAAACTGTCAATTAAATTATATATTTTATTTTACAGACCCAATTTAAGTTGAAATGTCAAAGAAAAGGATGTATGATGAAAGTTATGTATTATTTGGTTTTACTTGTATTAATGAACCTGACAGAACTAAAAAACTGCAGTGTTTTTTGCATGGAAAAATCCTTGTGACTGGAAGTATGAAGCCAGCAAAACTGAAAGACCATCTCGTGTCTGTCCATGCTGAGAATGCATCTAAAGATGTCAGTTTTTTTTTCGTGCGAAAGAAGCTGAATTGGAAAAAGCAGGGATGCTTCCAAAACCTGGATTTGCCATTTCACGAAAGCCTCTGCTTAAAACATCTTATAAAATTGCTTACTGGATTGCCAAGCAAAAGAAGCCCCACACTATTGGAGAGACTTTAGTAAAGTCATGTGCACTGGAAATGGTCAAATTGGTGTGTGGACTGGAACAAAGGAAGAAACTGGAAGCGATTTTCCTGTCAAATGATGTTATACATTCTAAAATAGTTGATATGTCTTTTAATATTTTAAAATAGGTCATCCTGGAATTGGCAGCATCACCATTCCCCTTCAGTATGCAGTTAGATGAAACTACAGACATCTCTCAATGTAGCTAGCTCCTTGATTTTATTCACTATGAGCATGCTGACACCATCAAAGAAGAAATCTTATTTTGTGAGTCTCTTTCGGAAACTATGAAGGCCGTGAACGTTTTTGAAATGGTAAAAAGTTTTTTTTTTTCACAAACAAAACTGATTGGAAAGAAAAACTTCTTTCTCTTTGGACTGATGGAGCTCCTGCAATGCTTGGTAATACACCTGTTTTTGCTACTTTAGTAAAAAAAAGAAGCTCCTCAAGTTGTCATCACTCATTGCTTTTTACGCAGACATGCACTGGCAACAAAGACTCTTCCAACAACCCTGAAAGAAGTTTTGTCAGTAACCATAAAAGTTAACAACTTTATTTAAAAAAAAAGTTCTCTGAATCATCATATTTTTAAAAGATTTTGTTCAAAAAATGAGAGCAAAATACGAAGTCCTTCTCTACCACGCAAAAGTGCTCTGGCTTTCAAGAAGCCAAATCTTGAAGCACTTATTCGAACTAAGGGTTGAAGTTTCACTTTTTCTGAAAGAAAAAAAAAAACACTCTTAGAATATTTTGAAAGGATTTTATCCATGGGTTGGCTTACCTGGCAGATATCTTTTAACCATATGAATGAGATAAATCTTTCCATTCAAGATTATGAAGTCACCATTATGGATGCAACTGAAATATTACAAGATTTCTTGACTAAGTTACCAATATGGAAGAAAAGAGGAGGGGCCAACATTCTTGCAAACGTTCCAATGTTGGAGGAAGTGCTTTACCAAGACGGAGTTGAAGTACAAAATTCTCTGCCATTTTTTTGAAAAGAGATATCTGCAAACACTTGGAAACATTACAGAACTCTTTTGAAAGTTATTTCTATCTTGATGGCATGAAAATTGAACCATGGGTCCTGCAATCCTTTTCTTTCTAATATAAACTGTATCGAAGACATTGACTTAACCAAAGATGAATTTATTGATCTTAGGACAAAAGTTTGCTACAATTGGAGTTTAACTCTAAAAGCCTTGGAGAATTATGGTGTTCCCTCCGAGAAGCCTATCCTCATCTTGTAAAGTGAGCTATGGAAGCTTTGATTCCATCTGCAACAACATTTGTTTGTGAATTGGGATTTTCAGCACTTGTAACAATAAAAACAAAAAATTGAACTCGATTAGATGTCCAACATGATATGCGTGTTGCCTTGTCAAATAATACACCACAGTTTAATGTTCTTTTTCAAGATAAACAGCAATAATCTGCACATTGACATGTCTTTAAAAAATAAAATTTAACTTTCCTACATTTTTTATGTATAAGATTATTATTTAATGTGTTATGAAAAAAGCACATATGTATAGTAGTATATAAGTTTTTTTTTTAATTTACTAACTGTATTTCAAAATATGTAACTGATTTCCTTTGTAATTTTATTTTCTGCATTTAAAACATTGTTCTTGTGGGGATGTGTTGGTGCAGGTATGATATATTAATTAAATAATTCACAGTATAGTGTGGACTTAGTATGATTTTTATTTTAATGTAGCATGTTCTGAGTGCAGTAGATAACTCCCTCCGAAAAGGTTGGTAAGGATGGTAGAGATAGTTTTTATGACACCATAGGAAAACTCGAATTTCTACATGTTTGCCAAAAATGACTGAACAGATTTTGAACCGTGTTATCAGGTATTGAAATTATGGGAAAGTTGTAAAATGCTATTTTGAATAATCCTAAAATTTAATTTGAAGACATGCAGAATGTTGAGTGTCATAAAACTATCTGCTACTATGTTCTGGGATGGGATCCGTGGTTTTTACTTGACTGGCAAAGAGATCCATGGAACAAAAAATGCTAAGAACTCCTGCTCTAATCAGAAATTTGGGAGTATAGAACTTTTTGTTGTATTAATTTTGTTTAAAACATGGTTTCTGGGAAAGATTCCTTATTAATATCTGTATAATATTATTGTGTGTATAATATTTTTTGACTGGGTATATATAGCAAGATGAAGAAAAAGGTATGTAGGTTATAATATATGTCTCCATTTCCTCCTTCTGAATTTTAAAATGCACAGAGGACAATTTAATTCTATTTCCACTTGTGTCTCTACCTCTAGCCTCTTAGAGTTTCTGAACATATAACATAAAGTTGCAAGAGTCATATTCCTTAAACTCTTTCTTCAAAATGACAGTATCATGCCTAAAGGCCCTTAAAATACCCTCAAATTCTGAACTAGAATTCAATCCTTTATTGCCTGACATTTTACTCGTTTATATGGAGGAAATTTTTAATAATCCATAGGTTCATATTGTATCTTATAAAAGATTCTCTTCACAGCAAGTGACAATGGATTTTTTGCTAATATTTCTGCTGATCTGAAACTAGTTTGAACTGCAATTTGAGTTCCAGTTAAAATCAGTAATCTTACAGAAGGCTTCACACCAGTTTTAAATAGTTGTTGCCTACCTATCTCTGCCAAGACGATTTGCAACTTTGTAATGATTTCTAAAAACCTCCTTTGTGATATACCTATCAGTATATTAGTACATCAGTTCTCCATTTCTATAATTTTGTCATTTCAGAGGCTCCCAACTTCCTCTTTTTCTATGTTATTATGCCCTGGGAGAAGGGGCCATGTTTGGTCCATTAAAATAACTTTTTTTGAGTGTCAGTAGAAAAAGACTAAAATATGTGACTATCTCACCTAGTTCAAACTCAATTCCTGTAACATTCTAAAGAAATAAATTTTGTTTTCTCCTTTGAAAGGAAAGTGAAGAAATTCCCATTTGGAAGAAAGATTATTAAATCCACTCTAGTGAGAGAATTTCTTGCACTTCTGCCAAACCAATTATTTTAAACCTATACAAGAGAGAAACATAAATTGGGAAGAAACTTGGGTAAAAAGTCTGCTGATATAATTTGTAGGTTATAAGAAATCACTGACTTGAATGACAGACTTGAAGATGTGCATAAATAGTGGTGGATATATCACTATTGCCCTATTGGGGACTTTGTCAGACCCACTTCAAGCAGATTAGGCTGGCTGCAGAAAAGCAGCCCTTCAGGCCAGCTATTCATGATTCAGAGGTGATATATCGCTCAATGAGTAGTTTTCTATGTAATCCTTTGTTGATCATTTGACAGTGTATTTTGAATCTGATTGTATTAAACAAGGTGAGGCTTGAGATTTCATATGGGTAGAAGAGCTATCCTACACTGTCCTTCTGAGTAAGGAGTCCCAGTGCTTGTCAGACAATAGGTTCTCAGAAATATGAAATGTAATTAATGCTCAGATTTTCAATACAGCAGACCAAGTGTTTATTTTTATTCAAACTTACCTATATAGCAAGAAGCTTACAAGATTAGAAAATATATATGATGTTACAGAAATTGTATATAAGTTAGACTTTTGATCTATTAAATATTTGCCCTGAATTAACATAACCCTTTTTGCTTTTCAATGTACTTCTTTTTTAAAAAAATATTTTATTTCATTTTTTAAATAATTTAGATACATAAAAGTTACATAAAAAATATAGGGGATTCCCATGTGCCCCACTCCTTACCCCTCCCACACTTTCCCACATTAACAACATCCTTCATTAGTGTGGTATATTTGTTACAATTGATGAACACATATTAGAGCATTGCCACTAAGTGCGGATTATAGCTAACATTATAGTTTACACTCAGTCCCACACAATTTTGTAAGTTATGACAAGATATATAATGGCATGTATCTGTCAATACAACATCGTTCAGGACTATTCAATGTCCTGAAAATGCCCCCGTATTACACTGTTTTTTCCTTTTCCTCCCTTCAGAACCTCTGGTACTACTGCCTCCACATCAATGATAAAAGTTCTTCCATTGCTAGAATAACAATAAGTATATATTAGAAAAACAGTAAGCCTACTCTAGTCCATTGTTCATTCCCCAATCTTGGGGATTCTGGGATGATGAAGTCCAGTCCACCTCAAACTGAGAGGTGACTTAGATCCCATGGGACAGATGGATGGGACTATCTTGCTTGCAGTTGCAGACTCGCTCTGTTCCTTGGGATGGGCATTGCCCATCATCATCTCCTTGTTATTTGTCCTGGGTGAGTCCAATGAACTGGAGAGTAGGTGTTGCAACTCTGTTGAAAGTCAGAGCCCAGCTGGGACATGGACAGCCCAAAGATTTAAGTCTCTTGGACATACACCTATCAAATCTAGTACTAACTATAGGTTCAAATAGAAGGGGCAGAAGAGCCATGTGTAAGGAAACCACAAATGAGTCCAACTCTGTCACATTAGGAAACATAAACTCCAAAGTAGGGCACCCTGACAGGGTGTCAGACTCCTGAGCCATCTGCCCTGCCTTTATTGTCTGGAAGTCTCTAAAGCTCTTAGGGACCCTGCTCTTTGAGACAATATTTACTGTGGCAAATGAGATCCTGCTGAGACGTTCACAAGCAAAACCTCTGGAAAGACCTCCCAAATCACTTTGAAATCTCTTAGCCATAAAAGCTCATTTGTATTTACCCTTTCCTTTTCCCCTTTTGTTCAAGGTCTTTTTCCAGGTGCATTGCTAGAGGCACTTGGTAATGATCCCTCAGTGCCAGGGAGAATCACCCCAGGAGTTATGTCCCATGCTGGGGGGAAGGTAATGTATTTATATGCTGAGTTTGGCTTAGAGAGAGGCCATATTTGAGCAACAAGGAGGCTCTCAGGAGGGAACTCTTAGGCAACATGTAATACTCGGCTAAGTTTCAATTTCAGAAGAAATGGTTCATAAATACAGTCACCAATATCAAGGGCCATTTCAATAGTCCATCCTCCTTCACCAGGCACTGCCCTTGTACTCAGGGGGTTCTTGCTGTCTCATTAGAGAATGTGGCAGAGCTCCCTAGGATGGGATTTTGATATTCTTTAGGTTATTGTGTGGATCTCCACCCACCATGACAATGCCCCATGAACACTTTAACATATTCATATGCCTTAGTGGTATGTTCCAGGTGAACCTTCTCCCATCCTCCATCACTGACACCCCACACCACAGTTGTGACCCTTCTGTGATCCAAAACTTCTTCAAAAATGAAACCAACAAAATAACCAAATAAAATTAATAAGAAAAGGACTAGTAATTATAGTTTTAAAAATAACAAAATACAAAAATTTGAAAAAATTTTAAATAATAAAAATTTTTTTGGTAATATGTCTTTCATCACTGTAAGATCTGTTGTCTTGTATGTACAGTGACATTTTCCTCCATATATTCCCCCCAGTTTCTTATTTTTCTTCATTTTTATCTTCAAAGAAGCTTTAGGTTACAGATAAGTCATTTACAGAATATAGGGGATTCCCATATACACAATATATGTACTTTAATCCTTATTATATCTTCTGATTCACATGGCAATTGCGAACTACTTAATTTAAGAATGAACATTTTTATTCCGTTTTTTACAAATGAGATCACTGGTCCCATGTCATATGCTCTACCTATAGACTGTGACAGGACTCAGTAGAACTGTTTTCTCATTCCAAATTATATCATGTATCTTAAATTAGTTACGATTTTAGAAGTGTTAATAATATTCCTAAATTGTACCATCTCTTTTTGAAAAATCTTGTTTATATGAATTAACTTTTTTTTAAAAAATTAGAATCAAGTGTAATGCAAAAATAATGAGTCACTCTGAATTATAGCATAATGTGATAATCAGAGTTTCTAACTCTTCAAATCAAAAAGCCACTGAGAATTTAAATTGACAATACCCAAGAAACTGTGTTTGCAAGTATGTATATTATCTTCAACAAAGCAAAACAAACTTATAAGCATCATGAGAAATAGTGAAATTTGTATCAAATAAAGGATAGTAAATGGAAAGTAATTTGAAATATCCCTCATTAATATTCTAAGATGCATAAATGACTATGAAATTCTCTATATGATGCTGTCTTTATTGATTTATTTAATGAATATTAATCAAATATGGGAACATTCATAGATTCACCCCTGACCAATGACCACCCCACTTATATTTTCCTATAAAATCAATGGTAAATTCATCTTTCAGTAGAAAACCTAATAAAATTGCTTGAAATTGGATTGACATACTCCCCAAATGGCAGATATGCCCTAGAGGAAATATTTGTAAAACTTCACTGAAAGTTGGGCAACATATTTACATTTTCTTTCTTAATAATAATATTGTAAGCCACCAGGTACCCCAAAAATGGGTGCTTTGAAATATGTCTGAGAGTAGATTCTTGCCTTTCTTAGGTTTAGTGTTATCTGCCTTTGTTTATAGTTTGTTATCTTCTTATACTTTTATCCATTTTCAAAACTCAAGGAATCACAAATTAAGAAAATAAATCCAAGAATGTTAGAATAATGTTGAATATTTTCTATGAAAAGTTATTCAGATAATTAAAAAATAAATGAAAATTGTTATATTTATCATGTTTTTGCCTTTAACCACCCTTATGACCAAATATTCTTTTTGGCATTTAATTCATTTTGATAGGAGAGCACATATGACATTTTCTCTATGTAAAGGATATGATTGTTATGGCTGAGGGCTAAGCATTGGAACAGCTGACATGAGACAGTTGAAATTGCTTCTGAAAGGTAAATGACTCATGAAAGCTGCAAAATAACAAGAACATTAAAGTAAGCCTAAGTTACTTTGACCACTCATCAAATACAAAATTAGTCCTAGTATATTCATCTTAATTATGTAAAAAACCTACTTTTCCAAACTCATGCTAGCAGGAGGGTAAAACTAGTGTCACAAGAACAGTTTTTTATAGAAATTATTTTCATAACAAAGAGGAAAAATATGTAATATATAAAGAACTCTTATGAAATAATTGGGAAAAGAAGACCTCTCAAAAAATGGGCAGAAGATACAGCAATTCATTCATAAAGGAGTAATGCAAATATCCAATAAACATATTAAAATTCTTGTGAACTTCATTGAAAATTGTATAAATGAAAATAAAGTGAGATTCTCTTATAATGCAAAGATGATAGAATTTCATTGAGAGTTCTGGAAACTAAATTTCATGCATGACTGGTGGCAATTAGAAAATAAGAATCAAAATTCTAAACTATGCATACCCTAGGACTTAATAATTATATTTTTGACATTTATTAATAGGGCATAATCATAGATGTGCACAAAGATTTTTGTATAATCATAGATATGGTATCTTACCTTATGAAAATGGCAATTTGAAAAATATCCTAAGTTTCCAACAGCAAAGTTTTGGTTACAAATATGGTGGATGTATATTATTCAGTTATTAAACTTACATTCAAAGGGAAATATATTGGCATGTTAAAATGTTTTCAAAATTATATATTAAAAAAAAAAAAGAAACAGGCCACAGATGTCACATACAGTATGAGCTTTTAAGATGATAGACAATGAAATTTGGGGATGTGGTGACAGTAAAAGTGAATTCTAAGATGTGGCATGGCCTCACTGATTCAGGTGGGATTTAATCCTGAAAGCTAGAACCCTTTATAAGGATAGTGCAAGTCAGATAGAGAGAGAAGCCACAGAGAGCAGCCAGAGACAGAAGGCAATGGAAACAAAGGAAAAAGAAGACATTGCCATGTGCATTGCCATGTAGCAAAAAACCCCCAAGGAACCCCACAGAATGACAGCTGGAAGATTCCAACCCTGAATCCAGTCTCTGAAACGGTGAGTCAATAAATTCTTGTTGTTAAGTCAACCAATTATACGATATTTGTTTTTGCAGCTAGGAAAATAAAATACAAAACCTACACTGAAAAAGTGGGGAGGCATGTTTCTTCTACCCGCCTAATTTAGCTATTCAACCATTTATTTATATTAATATGGATCTATGGATATTTACTTTATACTTTGGGTCATAATGCAATCAAAATTAATTTTGTTGTTCAAATTAATTACAGTTCTGGCCTGGTTGGCTCTTGCGTACTTTAACATAAACCTGTTAACATAGGGTTTTGGTTTTTTTTGTGTTCTTTTTATTTTGTAAGCACTTCTTTACAATCCTAAATTTTAAGATGTTCCAGGATTATCTTATATGTTTCCTGCTCCAGTCCAAAAAGTTACCATTTCTTCAAGAAGCCCTGGCTCCTTTTACTGGTAAAGAGTATTAGAATCTAAGATCTGGGAACTTGGTTTTGCTTTTTGCCCCAAAAATGTCATTGCTACTCGGACCTCTCAGCTGTCTGAGTAAGGAAATACATGTGTGTGTACTAATCCAAGTATATTTATAAACAGTTTAATATGTAACCAGCTGTATGTACCTTAAGCTAAACATGAGTTCGTACAGATGGCTCCAATTCTAATAGATAAATACATAGATCATTCTAAGTGTTTCCTTTTGCTCATCTCTAACTTATCACTCTAACAGGGAGAAACCTACCACCTGCCATCCATTTGCCTAATCAATTCTAGTATATATGCACTATCAGAACTGTTTATCCATATCCTAAAGTCAAACAATTTTATCAACTAGGATACAGTGATTACGTGTAGTTGTTTTTGCTTTAGTCTAATGGACTCTGCTATTTTCCAAAGTTGCTTGGGGTGTCACTTTTTTTCACAACTCTCTTAAGTGGAGTTTTATATATTTATAATATTGTTGGATTGTTTTTTCATAGTCTCCATTCCATCCTGGGATTCCTCAACCTCCTATATGATTTTATTAAAACTTCATGCATTAGCTTTTTATTGTGTTGAAAAGTTCTGTAGTTTTGGTTTTTTTAAATTCATAGTGCCATGTACCCATCATTAAATATTATACAGGACACAGAATCACCACCTTCAAAATCCCCTGTATTTCATCTAATCAACTATCCTCTCTTCCATCTGTAACCCTGAAATCCACTAATCTTTTTACAATATTTTAGTTTTGCCCTTTGCAGAATATTATAGCTTAGAGGCACCCCTAGCAGTAAACCTATAAGTCTTGGTGGCCCTCAAGACAGTGCTCCCCAACAGTTTCTCACTCTCAAGCTACTACATGTACAACTTCCAACAATTCATAAAAATTACCATTAAAATGTTCCTATCAGTTTATGGCTCTAGTAGCTTCTTCTATGTGTGAGCGGATCTCCACTGTAACTCTCTGGATTTGCCTGTCTTTAGAGATTTCAGGGTTGCAGTTTGCCCTGTGCCTTACTTTTCTCATGGGTTCAAGAGAAGTCCTTGATTTTTAGTTTGTTCAACACTATCTTCTTGTAAAGATGGGCGTGAAGACTTCCAAGCTCT
>JAQZBX010034753.1:8321-24963 GCA_029593785.1 Cabassous unicinctus | reverse complement strand
AATTTCCGTAGCCTCTCATCTGGTACCACCTACATTGGAATCACCTGAAATGCTCTTTAAAATGCTCATTTCTTGGCCCCCATCCCCATATCTACTGAATCACAGTCTTTGGAAACAGGGCCCAGGAATCTGCACTTTAAACATGCACCTCCGGAGTTTCTCAGGCAGATGCAATTTGAGAACTGCTCTATTGGCAGGATGGCAGTTCTGCACCACCGTCCAGCGGTGACCATCACCTCAGCTCTCCTAAGTCAGTGCTTGCAGCTGAATACTTTAAAGCTGTGGTTTCTGGTCCCTCTCATCACCACTCCACATTTGACCTTCATAAGAGTAGGGTTGGGAAGCGTGTGTGGCTCAATCGATAGAGCTCCCGTTTACCATGCGGAAGCGAACCCGGGGCCTCCTTGTGAGGGCAGGCCGGCCCGCGCGGCGCAGTGGGCTGATGCAGCAAGACCTCACAGCAAGGGGGAGATAAGCAGACACAGAAAAAACACACAGCAAAATGGACAAGGCAAACACAAGCAGCAAGGGGGGGAATAAATAAATAAATAAATCTTTAAAAAAAAAAAAAATAAGAGTAGGGTTGATATCTCATTACCCTACTTCCTCCACCCTCCGCCTTTGGAATTATTATACTCTTTTTGGGTTTCAGGTGTCTCCTGGGTTCATTTTTCTTGTGACAGTGGGTGACTTCTAGAACCTTCTAAGACATCTAGAAAACAGACTCACCATATAACTCTTTGAAAGATTTTCTTTGAAATGCTTAGGACCAAGTCTATTTGGGGATGTTTTCCTAATTATTCTGTTCTGTGTTACTTGTAATCTAGATTATGCTATGCCAAAATGTGGTTTTGCTGGCAGGGAGAGTAAAATATGAACAAATATGTCAATATAATTAAAGAAGATTTTTGTCCAAAGTTTTTGATCTTTATATTTTAATTTCAAAATGTAATCATGAGAGCATGCCGTGGTCTCTTTGGTTTGGTTAGTTCTTTTTAGGACCAGTGATTACATGGAGAATTCTGATGTCCAGGAGCAAACCTCAGCCACACTGCCATGCCTCCTCCTCCTTGGTGGTGGGATCTGTTCCTCTTTCAGCAGCACAAGAACATGATTTCTTCTGTACAGCTCTACCACACTGACATCCCTTCTAAAAGCTATCATCTAGATGAAAGAATTCTCCAACCACTGTTCCAGTTTTGCATAGTACATATAATAACACGCGGTACAATTTAAATCGGACGTTAGGGGTTTAGTGTTAGGACCATGTGTAACAGCTAAACAAAAAGTTATGGAGTTAATTTAGGGGGTTTTCATAGCCCTCATTAACTTTGTTAAGGCTGAGATATCAGGAAAAAGTGTGAAAGTAGTTTTATCAGAGTATTGGAGCCTTTGAGAAGAAAAGGTGAGACAGGATAGCATAGTGACTGAGAACACAGCCTTTGGAAGGAGGCCTGGACAGAGCTACCATGTACTTCCTGGGTGTGTTTACAGGAGCTGTTTAACTTCCTGAAGGCTCAGTTTCCTCCTCTTAAAATGTGATGAGGAGAGGGCGGATGTGGCTCAAATGGTTGGGCGACCATCTGCCATGTGGAGGGACCTGGGTTCGATCCCCGGGACCTCCCGGTAAAATAAAAATATATATATAGAAGGCGCATGGGCTGCCAGGCTCTGTGCCGGTGAGCCGCCAGGCCCCGGGAGCCATGCAGCAAGATGATGACGTAACAGGAGAGAGATGCAGGGGAGAGACAAGACGAGATGCTCTGAAAACCAGGAACCGAGGTGGTGCAGGTGGCAGAACACCTCTCTCCTACATCGGAGGTCTCCAGGATCAAATCCTGGTGAAGACTGGAGGAGGAGGATGAGAAGAGATGGCAGGAAACAGACACAGAGAATTGCCCAGTGAATGGACACAAAAAAACAGCAAATGGGGAAGGGGGGGTTTAAAATGGATAAAGTAAATAAATCTTAAAAAAAGAAAAATGTAATGAGGATCAAAAGATATGATATGTGTAAAGCCTGTAGTTTAGTGCCTGGCATATTATAAATGCATTTGTGTGTATGGTCAAAATTGATCTCAGACCATTAAGGGAGATAACTCAGATAGTCGACCCAAAGATATTGGGTACATGAAACAAACGGCGGGGTCTTAAATCTTTAAAGACTTGATTCGAAAGCAATAAAAGTTGGTTTTTATTCATTTAATTATTTAACAAATTTCTACCAAGTTCCTATTACATGTCAGGTATTGATCATTTTGAAACCCCGAGGGTGTAAAACTACAGCCTTTAGCAACATCTGTGTGATTAAAGCAAGGGAACCAATACAAGGATGCCTAAGATGCAGACTCTTCTTGTGAGATGCTCATTGTTTTGTGACGTTACTTTACTTTGAATTTGCTCTTGCTGGTCCAATTTATTATGAAAATATCTATGTGCCTGGCAGTGAACACAGTGTTACAAGTACAGCTATATACAGAATACAGCTGGACTCAGATCTTGATACCTTACATCTATTAAAGTAAGATAAAATGGCATTAGCTTTTGGGGGAACTCTTTTTTTTTTTTTTTTTTAAAGATTTATTTATTTATTTATTTATCCCCTCCTTGCTGCTTGTGTTTGCTGTGTCCATTTGCTGTGTGTTTTTTCTGGGTCTGCTTATCTCCCCCTTACTGTGAGGTCTTGCTGCATTAGCCCACCGCGCCGCGCGGGCCAGCCTGCCCTAACAAGGAGGCTCCGGGAAGCGAACCCAGGGCCTCCCATATGGTAAACGGGAGCTCTATCGATTGAGCCACACCCGCTTCCCGAGAACTCTTGATTCATACTGAGATTTACAATAAAGTAAAACCTTACATATATATTTGCACATATGCAATTTTGTTTATGTCATTCTGTCCCTGCATCTGTGAAGTTGGTCTTTGGGATCTAAGTGAAGGACCTAAATGGAGTGAATGACTTTTACATCTGTGTGTGTGTGTGTGTGTGTGTGTGTGTGTGTGTGTATGGCTCATCATTCTAACCTATCAAGAGCCTTTGGCTCTGGTTTATGGCATACCACAATTATTGTACTCTCTTAGCTAGCTTCAGGTCTTTGGTATTTTTAATAATTATCCCAACTATGTTCTCATTCATATTGCTGACCAAGACGAGGCCAAGGCCAGGGACAAAGCCTTAAAGCATGCCCTTCACAAGTTTCCCTTGGGCTTATACTGGTCATAATTGGCATTCTTTGTTGTTTTTAAAAATAGTTACAAATCTACCTAAGTATATTAAGTCCAGTTTATATCCTTCTTGTCATCAATTCCTTTATCCATCCATCATTTCACCCATCCATAAGCCAACCAGCATTTAGTAGGCACCTTTTGAGAATCATGTTCTGTGCCACTTCTGCAAATAAAATATAGAGACATAGCCTGCAATCTATTAGAGGAAGGCCAATTTTAAGACTGTGATAATTTTAAGACAGTTTTGGGGACCACTGCTGTAGAAACAATTGATGCAGGATGAGGATTTGCTGGGAAGGTTGGGCATGGTTCCATGGGAATTTGAGGTGCTGGTGATAGTTCCTGTGAGCAACCATGGTGATTGCTGGTAAGGAAGATGGGGAAGAAGGGGAAGCCTGATTGGGAGAAATGCAGCTAGTCGTCTTCATGTGTAATAGGGTGGAAAAGTCAGAAAGCTGGAAAGTTAGGAAGTTGGGGGTGGCATAGTGTGGCTTGAGTTTAAAATTTCAAAGGTAATGAGAGGATCTAGCGTGTGGTTAAGAGGGGAGGTGGCAGAACTGGGTGGCAGGAGGAAGTGAAATAATTGTGATGCTAAGGGGCTAAGTAGGCAACCTGCATGTATAGCATGTTGTATTAGTCAGCCCAAGGGGTGCTGATGCAAAGTGCCAGAAATCTGTTGGTTTTTATAAAGGGTATATATTTGGGGTAGAAGCTTACAGTTACAAGGCCCTAAAGAGTCCAACTCAAGGTACCATAAGAGGTACTTTCTCACCAAATGTCTGTTGCCACGTGTTGAAGCAAGATGACTGGCAATATCTGTGAGGGTTCAGCCTTTCTCTTTCCTCCTAAGGCTCCATGGGCCCAGCTTTTTCCAATCTCGGCTATAGGCTGGAGGACTTGTTTCTTTCTGGGGTCACCTGCTCTGTTCTCTTCACAAGGTCAGCTGTAAACCCTCTGGTGAATAGCTCATCTCTTTTCCCGGGGCCACAGGATCAAAGCTGACAAGTTCTTTCCTCTTCCCTGTCTGTGGAGCTCTCTCTATTCCTTTGTGTATCTTCTTCGTGTATCTACTTTTGTGTATCTTTTTTCTCCATCTTCTTGATTGAGTATCCGTTTATATAGCCCACAAAAGGGCCAGGGACTTGAATTGAGTAGCCCTAATGATGTGGTCGAATCAAAGCCCTAATCTTGATTTAATCAAGTAAACGTAAAGCCTTTGAATTTAAATCAAAGAGTATCATGCCCAGAGGAACAGACCAGTTTACAAACATAATCAATTTCTCTTTTTGGAATTCATAAATAATATCAAACTGCCACACATGTATAGGAAAGCTGTCCTAGATGATGACAGGACTTGAAATGTTATGCAGACCACGAGCCAGGTATCAGTGACTATGTTGAAGTCACTTGGCAGTCTCTGTAAGACCAGGATGGGAAGTCCTGGGAGTGGAAAACTCACATTTGAGACAGAGATTGTGAGTTGACTCCCTGGGTCTGTATTTGCTTGACAGTATTATCATGATTTTCAGCTGAGCACATAGCTGCCCAGCATAAGACTGCATTTTCCAGCCTACTTTGCAACTGGATGTGTCCATGTGATTAAATTCTGATTAAATTCGCAAGTGGTGTGTGTAAACCTTTCTTAAAAAGAAAAGAAGCCACTATTGTTCTTGCTAACTTCAAAAACATTGTCCTTTCTTGTGAAATGGCAGCCCTTGTGTACCATGAGGTGGAAGGTGAGGGTGGTGGAGGAGTAATATAAGAAATAACCTGGGTTCCTCATGACTTTGTGAAACTCTTCTCTACATACTTTTTTATATGAGAGAGAAAACCATTATCTTATCTCCTAAAGCCACTGCTATCTTGAGGTTTCTGTCCTCATAGCCAGACTCATCCCCCACATATCACAGGATTGGGGGTGGGGAAGGGAGAGCATAGTTGGCATCAGCAGTATTTCTGAGGGAAGAGCAGATTTCACTTTAGGTTAGAAGGTAGAAATAGTATTTGAGAAGAGCCTCTAGATGCTGAAGGACTGTTTTACCAGGAAACAGGATTGCCAGAAAGGACAGCAGAAAGATTTGGAGGACAGGGAGCAGAAGAAGATGGATGCCAAGAAAGCAAGGTTGGGGAGGAGAGTTTGGGAATGCCTAGACAGGGCTTGACATTTTTTGGCAGTTATCAAAGAAGTTGAAGCTGTGAGGCCTGGTGGTAGAAGGTGGCTTCAGAGGTTCAAGCAGATGTTTGGTGTAGTTTGTACTGGTCCAAATGCAACCTATAGGCCTGGGTGAGTACAAGGCTTGATTAAAGAAGCAGCTGGAAGTAGGGACTATTGTGCTTTAGCCTGGGGCAGGACCAGGCCCTTGTCTAATGGGATCTCAGGAGAGACTGTCAGTATTTCCATGCGTGGTGGTTTGTAGCTGTATGTACCCCAGAAAACATGTCATTAAATCTAATCCATTCCTGTGGTGTGAACCCACTATAAGGACCTTGGATGAGGCTACTTCAGTTAAGGTGTGGCCCACCTCAATCAGCATGGGTCTTAATCCTATTACTAGAGAGTCCTTTATGAACAGAGTGAAATTCAGAGAGAGAGGGGAAAAAAGCCATAGGAAGCAAGAAGCTGAAACGGAACTCGAAAGAAAAGGAACAGACCAGGAGATGCCGCCATGTGCTTTGCCATGTGACCCAGGAGCCAAGGATCTCCAGCAGCCAGCCCCAGAATGCCACAGTCTTAGGGGAGAAAGCATCGCCTTGATGATGCCTTGATTTGGACTTTCTTTTAGGTTCAAAACAATGGGTGAATAAATTCCCATTGTTTAACCCAACCCATTTCATGGTATATGCTTGAGAAGCCAAGGAAACTAAAACACCATGAATAAAAATAGGAATGCTATTCAAGAACAAAATGAGGTTAGTCTACTGCCCATTGTTCTGGGACAGTCCATGCTGATTCCTAATGATCCTGTTCTTTCTCTAAGTGCTCATAGGCCTTCCCTTTAATGATCAAATTTGAGTATTTTCACTTGGATTTGACAAGTGAGCTTCACAGCTCGTTGTCTGCATGGCACTGGGCTTCATTCTTTCCTCTTCTATGTGTCTGTTCTAACATCACATTTTATCATTAACCACGGCTGTTACAAACAATTTGATTTTTTATTTCCCTTTCTTGAAAGACAAATTGGAATCACATTTGCAGACCACAGCATTTTATTTGGGACACCAGAAGTTTTGCTGCAGCAAGGAAGCCAAGCAGCTACAAAAGCTGCAGTGGTATTGGGCTTTAAATGTTGCAAGCATTTTTTATAGACTTAAAGACAGGGATTTGCTCGTTTCATAGGGGTGTGTTTAGGTTTAGGGCTTTATTTTGTATTGGGCCAGGTATAACTAACTAGAGGCTTGATTACTATGTGGGTTGGTTGCCTCAGTGGGGGATTAAGTAGGGCATGGATTCAGGCAATTTAATTTGTTTGTTGGTTCAGAGAAAACCCAGGAGCTCCTTTTGATTATATTTAGAACCTAGATTTTTTTACATTTCTTGCATATATTATGATTTTGATTTTCTTCTTCAGTTCTTGTCTGTGAATAATTTGATTTTCCCCAATTTATGATGGTTACTGTAAATTATTTTCATATACCTACTCCCAGCTTTTCTGCTAGTTTGATGATGCATTTGCTCTTTTACTTGTGATTCTTATCACTTTGAGATTGCTGCGCCCCGATTTTATCTTTCTAATTATAACAACAAGTGTTCCCTTGTTTTTTTTGTTTTTGTTGTTGTTCCTGATGTTGTCATATGGAATATAACTGATATTGTGGAGTTGATATAAAGTGGTGGAGCAATAATTGGGTAAAGTAAACATATGTAATGAATGAGAAAATTTCCCCCGGCAAATAAGAAAGTAATCACTTAAATTTTTCGTACTGGTTTAACTATTATTATTTTTTTTTGTCTTTGTGTGTGAAGAATAGATGTATTAAATAGTTCATAGAGTAAAACTTTTTTTTTTCTTTTAAAATGCCCAAGCAAGGTGAATACAGGCATGCAATTTCAATGAAATAAATGTGAGGTGTTGACATAGAAACAAATTGTGCCCTGGCTCCCATAAGGAAAAATAAGGCCTTAAAGCCTTATAACTTAACTTCTGTAATGCCAAGGATAGTATATATTCTTGGGGAAAAACATTGTGCATGTAAAGATCATAATTAGATTTGCCAAACCAAATATCCTAAAGATTGCCTGAGAAATACTCAGGAATCCCAGGCTGTGAAATGAATAGTTAGGTAGGAGACTGCTACCCTGTGGTTCACCCCTTGGGGTTAGGTTCTGGAAGTGTTGCCTGTTGGAGGAGTTGGGTTGCTATTGGGAAATAATGCTATGAACAGAGGCATACAGGTATCTGCTGAGTTTCTGCTTTCAGTTCTTTCAGGCAACTAGGAATGGAATTGCTGGGTCATATGGTAATCCTATGTTGAACTTTTTGAGGAACCATCCAACTATTTTCCATAGTGGCCACACCATTTTACATTCCCATCAGCAGTGCACAAGTGTTCCGATTTCTCTGATCCTCACCAACACTTGTTATTTTCTACTTTTTTAAATAGCCATCCTGGTGGTTACGATGTGATACCTTGCTGTGGTTTTGATTTGCATTTCCTTAATGATTAATGATATTGAGCATCTGTGAGAATGGTCAATTCGGGTGATGGCCTCAGCCCCAACCAGCTGCAGGTAGCTGGCTGCTGGTGCCAGAGAGGCTGCCGCAGTTCCCACGTTATTCTTGGGCCTGTATCCAAAAGTAGCTGATAGTACTAGCTAGTAACAACTGTTCCCTAAACAATCTTGGAGGACAGTTCCAGGGACAGTTGAGGAACAATAACATAGTATGTTATATAAGCTAATTGGCATGTTATATAACCTGAGTGGCATATTATGCCTACTCTTGTATCAATATGTTATTGTATGCCAAGAATAAGACAATAAAAACCAACAGGGCAGCCCGAGGGGGGGCGATCGCCTGCTGCGTGGCTGCTGCCTGGTATGGACCGATATACTTCTCCCCTTTGTGTGTTTTATCGCTTGCCTCCCGTGCGGGTCCCTTTCTTAGACGCAGTTAACAGCATCTTTTCATTTGTTTATTGACCATTTCTATATCTTTGGAGAAACGTCCATTCAAGTCCTTTGCCCATTTTAAAAATTGGCTTGTTTGACTTTTTGTTTTTCAGTTGTAGGCATTCTTTACATATTCTAGACATTAATACCTTATCGGATATATAATTTACAAATATTTTTTCCCATTAGGACAGGTATTCTTATGAGCATTTATTAGCTCTCTGATGGATTCTTTTTTTGTGAAGAATAAACAAAAATATATTTTACTTTAAATTAAATGTAAAGCTGAAAAATATTTATAGAAAATAAAAATATAAGCACCATTTGCATCCTACAATTTCATTTCTGATTCTTGTCAATGCACAGACCTCACGTGTTACTTAGTTGTAATGATGGAGCTTAAAACCACCATCATTGTGGCTGCTTTGTTTGCTTGGCATTCCTTAGCCACTTTTCAAAGGACTTTCAAGGAGGATGGAACACGTATCAAGTAGCAACTCAAAAGTAGCTTTCAAAACAATGCAAGATTATTAATATGACATTCTAGCTTGCCATGTGATTTTAATGTTCAAGAATGTTTGTTTTAGAAGATTATGGATGATGGCTTGTATTAAGATAAAAACAAAAGTTGAAAGGATATTTCTCTTTTTAAAAGGATAGTAAACAGTCCAATGTGATACCATAATCTCAGATAAATACAGTTGAAGATATTTAATTCTCGCAGTGAAAATTAGTATGTGTGTCTAGCTGGACTTAACTCTCTCCCCAGCCCGCCCCACCCAATGGAAGTTTGCTTGAGCACAGAAGTGCTTGGTGATTTGAATGCACTTGGGTTGAACCATGAAAATGAGTTAACATTGGGTACTCTGGTTGATTATTGTTCTGTGTCTGGTGTTGAATCCTTGGGATTCTGTAGTGCAGGAGAGAAAGAGAGCAAAACCATGGATGGGGCTGTGAGAGTGGGAGCACAAGACAGCAAGAGGTCTCAGCTAAGTGAGAGGGAGAGAGCTTGATAGAGGGTGTTGGTAGGAGAGAGGGGAAGGGTGAAAGAAAGGGAGGGAGAGAGAGAGAGAGAGAGAATCAAAACTGAGCACATCCATGAGCAGGGAAGTGATTGTGAGAGGGAAATGGGAGACAGGGAGTCAACAAGTCTGAGGATGCCTTGTGTTTGCTCCTGGAAACTGCCTCAACTCCCTCTCGGTGAGCTATAATGCAAATGTAAATTTATTGTGCGCTGGTTAATGAGTGGATAATTTTTTGAGAGACCAGTAACAAATTTACCCCTATGGGTTAAATCTCTTTTGTTTCCATTTAGGCCATGCTTTCAGATCCTGAACTAGGGTTCTGGGCCGAATTAATCACTACTTAATATTAATATGGAAATGAGTTTACCCTGTTACAAGTCTCAGAATCAGGAAGAAATTATGAAAATCAGTCTTAAAGATGCTGTGAAAGGGTGTTGTTTTCCAGACAATAATTAAATCTCTCAGCATCCCTGGGTGGTTGATTTTTTTTTTTTTTTTTTCTTAGTAGTTGTTTTTTTCTAAACTTTCTGCAGGTGGGAAAAGATAGCAAGTTGCTGACAGAGGGATTCATTAGTTGAGGTGGGTAAAAGTTCCATCGAAAGGAGAAGGGAGCAAGTGTAATGTTTTAGAGTTAGGAGAAGGGAACAAGTAGAATGCTTTAGAGTTGAAGACAAAGGAAAAGAAAGGTCAGCTGCTTTCTCCATGTCCAAAGGAAATATTTTTTTAAAGTATGAATAGATCTTTTAAGACTCCAGTTGTTTCTATAGGAGAATTTTTGAGCCAGATCTCAAATGTGTAGCTAAATCTCCATCCTTGATGGGAGCCATCCAAACTTGCTTGCCAGTTTCAGTTGATGGCATATAATAAACAGGTGCCTAAAAAATAGCATCATGTTATCATTATTATCCATAATGGCCACGGGAGCTGTGCATTCCTGTAGAAGTGGCAGCCTGGAACGCTGTGAGCATGCTGCTCCGGAAGCACCATACGCTATTGTCCTTCTGTTCCCCTACTTCAGACCCCCCCGCCCCAAGAGAACTTCATTCCACTCCTAGGTATATACCCACAAAGAATTGAAAACAAGTACTCAAATTCTTGTACTCAAATGATCACAATAGCATTAGTCCCAGTAGGCAAAAGGCAGAAACAGCCCAAATGTTCAGCAACTGATGAATGTACAAACAAAACATGGTATAGCCATACAAAGGAATATTATTCAGCCATAAGAAGGGATGAAGTGCAGATACCTGCTACAACATGGAACAAAACCTCAAAAACATTATGCTAAGTGAAAGAAGTCAGACACAAAAGGCCATGTATTGTTTTATTCCACTTTTATGTAATGTCCAGAATAAGCTAATCCATAGAGACAGAAAACAAGTTTGTGATTTCCAGGTCCTTGGGGGAGGGGAATGGGGACCCACTGCTTGAGGGGTATGGGACTTTCTGTTGGGGTGATGGAAATGTTTCGGAATTAGATAAAGTTGGTGATTGCATGAATCTGTGAATGTGCTAAATGCCACTGAACTGTATGCTTTAAAATGGTTAATTTTATCGTACATGGATTTCATCTCAATTTACAAAAAAAAAAAGAATCTTCTATTGGAAGAGCAGGACTTACCCGCTTTGAAAGTACTTAAAGTATGAGGCCTTCAAAAATGTGGTGTAGATGTAGGCATTATGCTTCAACTCTATATTTGTTTAAAATGCAGTCTTCTCACCAGAACATTAGTCCTTGTATGTATACCATACACAGAAACACATTGTGGAGGGAAGGGGGTTTGCCGGATAAAATTCAGGATGCCCATTTATACTGGAATTTTGACAGTGAGCCATATATAATATAATTTTTTATTTGTTTATCTGAAATTGAAATTTAACTGGGTGTCCCATATTTGTGTTTGCTAACTGGAAGCCCAGAGAGAATGAGCTCTTTTGGGGTCTGTCAGGCCCTAACCAACTCGGCTGGGCTGTAATTATGTCTGGAATCCCCAGCGCCTGACATGTTTATGTAGTCTAGAATTCCTACACCTCCTCCAGATGGTAGGGAGATGTTAATGGCCATAATTGCTGAAGAAAGAAGGCCAAGTTTTTAGACCAGTTATCATCAAAGAATTATACAAAGTTATAGTGTCGGCAATAAAAAACCCTCTTAAATAAATTAGGTGGTTTTACCAATTTTGGGAAAAGTCCATGGCTGTTGAGCTATCTGTGAGAAATACAAGTATACTTGAACCTAAATATCAGCAGTTTTCTTGGGACATTTGGTAACTCTGTCATGTACCATACATGATTTTTGATGCACAGACATGAGATTTACTTAATATAATAAGAGAAGATAGAAGTAGTATAATTTTAAAATATCATTAAGTTATATACTCCATTTCTTATTACTTTGAGGCAGTATCTTTTATAGCTCTTGCAAATAAAAAATTGTGAATAATTGCTTACTTATTATAACTTTGCCTTTTATTCTCTTTTTTGAGGGAGTTAGCAGAGTAGTGGAAAACCCTAGCAGTTGAGAGACTTGGTCCCAGTTGTCCTCTGAAATATTTCAGCATTTCTTTGTGAGTCTGTACCTAGATTTATACATTCTGAATTCCCTGTTTGAATCCCTGAGACTTAAACTTACTGAGCTTTCCCTAACTTTTACTCAAACTGATTTTGGTCCATGTAGAAATCTATTTTCCCAATGTGAATTGTATAGGACATGACCAGCTTGGAGATTTTAAAAATAGTTTGATTTCCTGTCTTGTTTCTATAAGTGAAGCTATCTGCTGTATGAGTCCATTGGAACTTTGGTTTTGTTTTTTTGTTTTGATCATGCTACTTCATAGCAAGTTCAAGACAAATGTAAGATAACTGGACTCGGATGCACTGCCACGTCATGTACTTTTACAAGGCTCCCGAATGCCTTTCCCACATACTGAACTGTCACAGCAATAATCAGTGGCTTAGAATGCCTCCCGAATTCTGACTGGCTGCCAAAACAGCTGCTTAAAGTGAATGTTCCCCAGTGTCTAATGACCATTAATGCCCGCCACGTACAGCTGGTTCTAGCTGAGGCTTTGAAGGTGTGCTGCCTATGCTTGGATGAAATAAGTATTTGCTGTCACTATGAAAAAGCGTTGGTTTGTAGTCCACTGGACTAGGGAGGGCCCGTAAGGACAGGGACAGGACCGAGCCCTGCCCTTACAGACCTGTTTCTTCCGAGACTTGAGGGGAGCTCTGCTGCCTAGTGGCCCTCTCTTAGCTCATGCTGGGGCCACCCCAGTGACAGTTGGAGGCAATCTATGTTCTAAGGTCCCCCCAAGCTGGGACCCAGGAGAACTCTCAAACGGCTAAATACCATATTCTTAAAAGGCACAACAAAGTAACTCCTGGGAGCCAGGATGCAGATTGACCCGTCTCAGGCTCCCCAGAGTTCTCAGAAGCTGTGTGTGCAGCACTAGGGGGAATCCCTAGCCTAGAATCTGTTTCTTTTTGCCGTGGGCTGAACTGCGTAAAAACAGATCTCAAACCCAGAGACTTTTAAAACCTTTTTTACCCAAGGACTGAAAGAAGGACTGAAACCACTCCCAAGTGTCTACTGTTAGACTTGGGCTGCTTGTAGGCTTTGGGCCATGACTATGAGAAGTTTAATAAATAGGACGCCTGTGGCTTTGGCCAGCAGTTATTTCCTAGGCTTGTAGGCCCCATTGGGCTGTTTTCAGAAGCAGGAGTGGTAGCTCTGTTTCAGAGCTGCTGTTCTTAGTGAGCAGTTTGTCCCCATTATGTTCAGTAGGAGTTTCCCATTTTTGTTCTAAAGAGCACCACTCATACCGACATATTTCCTGTTAGGGAGAGATTGATTACTGACATTTGTCAGGAGCTGCTGGGAAGGAATGTGGCATGCAGAGCACATGATAATTTTTATTTATTTATTTATTTATTATTTTTAAGATTTATTTATTTATTTATCCATCCCCCCCTTGCTGCTTGTGTTTTTACTGTGTCCATTCGCTGTGTGTTTCTTCCGTGTCTGCTTATCTCCCCCTTGCTGTGAGGTCCTGTTGCATCAGCCCACCGCACCGTGCGGGCCGGCCTGCTGTCACAAGGAGGCGCCGGGAAGCGAACCTGGGGCCTCCCGCATGGTCAACGGGGGCTCTATCCATTGAGCCACACCCACTTCCTGCTGTGAGGTCTTGCTGCATCAGCCTACCGCACTGCGGGCCGGCTGGCCTGCCCTCACAAGGAGGCCCCGGGAAGCGAACCCAGGGCCTCCCATATGATAAACGGGAGCTCTATCCATTGAGCCACACCCACTTCCCGCACATGATAATCTAAACTGGGTCAATTCATAATTTGAAGCTATTATCAAACATAGCCCTTGCTCCTTTGGACCCAGGTGTGACCCTAGAATCCTTCTCAACACAGTGATCCAAGCAGTCACTTCCAATCAGGTAGAGTTGACTCATGAGAATGCCACTTCTGGGTTTGGTGGATTGTTTTTTCTGCTTCCTTCTGTGCAAATTGGTATTCCAAAGGTGCTCTCTGGTTTTCCTAAAAGCAGATCCCAGGTTGGAATCCTTTGGCCTCGGCAGAAAAAGGGCCAGAGCTGGGGGCCAAAGGAATCGTTTGCTGTTGGGGATGGAATATTAACTGTGTCAGTAGGGGCTGGGCAGATGGAACCCTCACTGTTTTCCTCCACGTGTCCCCACCCCCTCGCCAGTGGGCGGTGGTTCTTGAACTGGGCTAGAGGACCTTTTAGGAGGTTTGCAGATTGCTTAGAGGTCAGCATGCCCTGTTCTTGCACAAGGTTAGCTCCTCCTCACCACCCTTCCAATTGCACTGGATTTGATGAGTCAAGTCTGTATTATTTATATGGACTTTGAAAAACAGTGGCTTTATGTAACTTATTATAAAAGACTAAATGCATTCTTTTTTTTTTTTTAAAGATTTATTTATTTTACTTATTTATCCCCCCCTTGCTGCTTGTGTTGCTGTGTCCATTCACTGCGTGTCTTCTCTGTGTCTGCTTATCTCCCCCTTGCTGTGAGGTCTTGCCGCATCAGCGAGCCGGCCTGCCCTCACAAGGAGGCCCTGGGAAGCGAACCTGGGGCCTCTCATATGGTAAATGGGTGCTCTATCCATTGCGCCACACCCGCTTCCTGCCGTGAGGTTGCTGCATCAGCCCACCGCACAGCTCAGGCCGGTGTGCCCTCACAAGGAGGCCCCGGGAAGCAAACCCGGGCCTCCCATATGGTAAACGGGGCCTCTATCCATTGAGCCACACCCGCTTCCCCGATGCATTCATCTTTGAACTCACTAACATTTTAGAATCATTTGTAAAAAATCACAGTGCAGGCTGGGCTGTGAGTTACCCAGCACTCAGAGTGTAAGTAGCTAAACACTAAAAAATCTGCTTCCTGTCTGTGTTCATACTAAACACCCCCTTCCTACCCTCTCCCCATGACCCCCAAGTTCTTTATGGCATTTTTACTCAACCCTCTTGTTGCTTGAACCAACCCCTGTCGAAGTTCTAATCTCGCAGGTCAGAGCTGTCTCTTCACACAGTCAGAACCGATTTACTTAAACAAAAGACCTCTTGTTGTCAGCTGCTTTCAATAATTTACCTTGATTTGATGTTCATTAGTGTGTGCCACGGGCAAAAGAGGCATGCCTCCAAACTCGGCTAATTGCTCAGCTATTCAATATCAGCAGGACTGAAAGGAACCTGCGAAGGGCTGCTTCTCCACCAAAACCAAGGTGGCTGGGGACAAGGCTGGGTGATTTTCCAAAAACCAAAGGAAGTCTGAAACCCTCCAAGGAACTGCTAGTGCTTCCTTTTTCTCCCCTTCTGTATCCCCATGGAAGTTTGATTGAGCCACACTTCAGGCCAAAGGCTGGGAATGACAAGGTACGGGATGGTGGGAGGCACTGAAAGTGAGAGTGGGCCACTGAATTAGGAGTTCCGTAGTAGAGTAACTGGTAGAAATGCTGAGGTTTAGGTAATGCTTGGCAAGACCATCTTGTAAAGTTGTGTCTAGTGTTCATTTCCCAAGGGTGCCGAGTCAAAGTTTTAAGTGGGGAGGCAGGCAGAAGGCCTGGAGAGAGGAAGGCCCTTTTCAAAGACTCACAGAGGTGTCATGCTCACACACAGGGCTCATCCGCTGAGAGTGAGACCCTTTTCTAATCTGCAGAAAGGTGCGATATGGGCTAGTGGGGCCCTAAGGCTTGCTCCCAGGTCCTCTGGAGTAGGTCAGAAATTTATCTGAACTTTGATTCCATTTTGGCCTCAGGGAGACCCCAAACACAATGGTTTTAGCTGATGCACATAACACATGTAAGAAGTTACTCCTTTTTAAACTCTTTCAGTCCTACTTATTAGTCGAGGGAAGTTTCAGTTTGTTAAAATGGGATATCAGCCTGTGCTAGAGAAGCCTTGGTTATAGACACACCAGCCCCAAAGAGAGCTGAATTTAGGCCCAGAGGTGGCTGTAGGAATTTCTGTGGGCATTTACTCATATCTCTAGAGTGCATTGTATTTATTTTTAGAGTTACCTTCTCTCCTTGTCAACAGATACTAGTTTTCTCTATTTAAAGAACTGAAGTAGCATTAAAAAATAAACATATATTAGAAATGAGTTGATTAAAAAATAGTAGTTAGATAATAATGATGAACCACTTTCATTGTTTTAGTCAGATCCAGGTACCACTAGTCCTGACTGAATTTAGGACACATTGATTTAGTTAAAAAATCAAATGTAAGATGGAATTACTGAGTGTGAGGTAGAGAGGGGTCCACAGTCATCCAGATTTCTGACAACATCTCGTTTGCTAAGAGGAGAATAAAAGAAAGCATTTGTACTGTTGTTGGAGGGATTGGGGTTCAAATGTGCAACAAGGCACATGCATCTCTGTGTTTGTGTAGCCTCATTCCATAAGTGAAAGTTGAGAAATGAACGTATGGACTCTGAATTCCAACAGACATCTCTTTGAAGGTGGGACCAGAAGATGGAGGAGAGAGGGGAGCTCTTTAGAAATCTACCACGATTTTTCTATAGGTGAGAAATGGCAGGATTAAAGCCCAAAAGTTCTAGAAAGGGGAACACATCTATTAACTGATTCTTGCCTCAAGGTCCCATGTCTATCACACACAAGTGCACTCGTACATAAACAGACAACAATCCACCAATTATTCAAATCTGCAGTCTCTTTTGTAGGAAGACTAGACTTGGCCACAATGTAAAGTCAAAAGAATGACACAGGACACTAAGGGCTTTTTTTTTTTTTTTTTTTTT
>JAQZBX010034752.1:0-17896 GCA_029593785.1 Cabassous unicinctus | reverse complement strand
GGCCACACCCACTTCCCGACATTTATTTTTTGTATATTTTTCTTTTCAACCACTATCTGTAGTTTATTTGAGTGATCAATGGAGGAAAATGCATCAGGAAATGGTATCTTTCTGGAGACTAGAGGATATTGCCTGGAAAAGAGATATTGACATTATACAGAAATTCTTGCTATAAAGTTTTATCAAATCAATAATCAAATTAATGAATTTACACACAGACACTCAACACCCAAAAATATCTCCTAATAACAACATGCAGATCCCTTTAGTTCCCAGTTGTTAACTCTGTGCAATGTCTTTCATTTAATTGTCAAAGCAGAATGAACTACAGCACTGTAACTGAGTTCATGATTTTGGGCCTCACAAGAAATCCTGAACTCCGGAAAGTGCTCTTCATTACCTTTCTCTTCAGCTACCTTGTGGCTTTTCTTGGCAATATGATCATTGCCATTGCAATGATTTATAACACCACCTTACATATACCCATGTATCTTCTTCTTCTGACACTGGCTATTGTGGACATCATCTGCACAACAAGCATCATGCCAAACATGCTGGGGCCTATGGTAATGTCAGATAAGGCCATTTCATATGGCGGCTGCATGTCCCAGCTCTTCTTCTTCTCATGGTCCCTTGGGGCCGAGGTGGTTCTCTTCACCACCATGGCCTATGACCACTATGTGGCCATCTGTTTCCCTCTTCGCTACAGCGCTATTATGAACGACTATATGTGTATTGCTCTGCTATGCATTGACATGGCTATTGCAGTGACCAATTCCTGGATTCACACAGGTCTCATCTTGCGGTTGACTTTCTGTGGGCCAAATACCATTGAACACTTCTTCTGTGAGATACCCCCACTGCTGGCTTTGTCCTGCAGCCCCGTGAGAATAAACGAGGTGATGGTGTATGTTGCTGACATTACCCTGGCCGTAGGTGACTTCACCCTCACCTGCATCTCCTATGGTTTTATCATTGCTGCTATTCTTCGTATCCACTCAGCAGAAGGCAAGAAAAAAGGCCTTTTCAACATGCTCATCCCACCTCATAGTGGTTTCCCTCTATTATTCCCCTGTGATATACACCTACATCTGTCCTGCTTCCAGCTACACATTCGAAAGGGATAAGGTAGTAGCTGCACTCTATACTCTTGTGACCCCAACATTAAATCCGATTGTTTATAGTTTCCAGAAAAAGGACACACAGGCAGGGATTAGGAAAGTGTTTGCATTTCTGAAACATTAGTAGTTTCAAGATGAACATCAGTTCTCTAGCCTAGAATCATCTCCTAGAATATGTCAGATTTTACTAAACTTTCATAGTTGCTTCCACCCCCATTTTACCCATTCCCACTTAAATGCAAGTATGTTTCAATTCACTGTAGTTCACTTCTTTATCTCTTCTTTTGTAAAGTACATTTATTCTCTTACCATATCAATTACACTGACTTCTGCTCATCATTCCACAGTTCTGAAATGTTCTCTTTCTGAAAACTCCAAAGCAGTCATAGATGTAATATATCTGTCTTTTTCCTACTCAGTTCCTAGCATTTTCTTTGCCTCCACAAGTTCCATAATATGAACAATATTTGCAATGTAATACAAATATCCCCTCACATAAATGTGTATCACAATGTATACTACAACATGTTTCTTCGATATATACATACATATTTCTTCAATATATATATAACTTCAAATATTCATATATGCATATACACAAGCATTTACTTACACACATATACATATCATGCATAGATAACCCAGAAAGATCACTTCTAATATTATAGAAATAAATATGCTGTGAATTCCATTGCAATGAAAGAAACAGGACATTATGTGGAAACATGGGCTGCTTCAAAGAGGGTGTTCATTGGAAGGGAGTCATTTGGGCGTTGTTGGGTGGTTTGGAGAAGGATCAAGGAAGCACGGATTTTTCCTGGATTGGATAGTGTCAGAAAATGGGGGCAATTTCATATAGGCTGCAGGAGGACAGGAGGAATGAACTATTGTTAAAGCTGTAATTGGTAAAGAAGTTGTAGTCATTTGTATTAGCTGGGAGAAGAGGATATCAGTCATTTCTGGGGCTTAGGTAGTGTTCTTAACTTTATCTGTTTTTATGAAGTAGATGGAATGATCATGATTTTGTCTGGTGTTTTATGTTGTTGTTGTTTTGCTTTTTTAAAGAATCAATAGGAGAAGCACATCATGGCCTAGTTGAGCAGGCCAGCTCAGCTGACAGCTGCCACAGACTAATTTCATCCTTTCTCATTTCTTTAAAGTTTAGCTCATAGATGGCATTCTCTATTATACTTTCTTCCTTGTGAGAAACCACATAGAATTCAATTCAACAGCCTAGATTAATTACTCTATTTGGAATGAATGTTAATTCCCTGAATAGTTCTTTTTTCTATAGTATGGTTTAAAAGTGTGAGACCATCATTTGAAACATTCAAATTTTCTTTTACCCAGATTTTTAAAAATTTAAATGAGCAATTTTGAAAGGTATCTTATTCTGAACCAGTGCTCCACTGTGACTTGTATTTTGAAATGTATCTATAAAGGTATACCACATCATATATTTTGGACTATCTTATATGATTTCTACATAACCCATTACACTGTAACATATACCTCATGCAACATAGTAAAGAAGTAACTTTGTGTATCTCTTGTTGTTTAGAATATTTATGTGTATGTTATGTACAGTAAATTATATTCTTCATATTTTCTTATTCAGATCCTTATACCCCTCATCAGGGTAAAAATGTATATTAAATTCTTACTGATTATTCTATGTTTCAGAGAAAGAGAACAAGAGAGGTTTGGGTATTTTGTGCATTTTGTTTCACTTCTAAATTAATATGTGAATGTGGGATGAGGAGAATTATGATGTATAATGGATTTCGCTTTCACTCTATCTGGTACTTTAATAGCACATAATGAATATTCCTAAATGGGCAGGACTATTTTGCTTAGAATGCTGTGATAATAAGGCATCTAATCTGGGTTTCACACTCATTTAGGTTATTTAGATTTCACTGGAGGAAACTATCTTTGTACTGAAATAAATTGTTGGAAAAAATTCTGGGTAAGTTTTCAATATTATGTTCAGTTGCTGGCCAGTGACAACAGAAGCCTGGTGTTAGGCCATCAAAGGTGTATATGGTAGTTCAATGATGCTGTCAAAGAACTATGCTTCTTTAGTCTTCTTGCCCTGGCATTCAACTTTGTCTTCTCCAGGAACACAAAAAGCTTCTGTTTTGCTAGTTATCACACCCATGACTCAAGCAGAGTGAAGGCTCAAGAATAAAGATAGCAAAGGGCAAATGAGGCTTTGTTTATTGTTTTTTTAAGGATAATTCACCCTAGAAGCATACATTTACATCAGATAAGCCATAGCTATATTACTTACACTGTCTCCAGCTGTAATGATTGAAAGGAAGACCGAGATTTGAAACCATGCATCTTGACATCCCCGGAAAAAGTTGAAGTTAACATAAAAGGGAATGGAAATGAGTGTCCATATTGTGCTGGTTCCTGGTAGTATCTATTACAACAATCATCCCACAAATTCAGATTTGAAACCGCTGAAGTATGGAATAAAATATGGACTGAGAAAGAGAGAATGCTATAAGTGAAAACACCAGCAGAACATAAACTTCAGTTTCCACTGGTGGAGGATATAAGGTTTACCAAAATTTAATATGATTTGCTCTTTCAAAGATGCTTTTCAGAATATTTTTCTTTTTGTGTTACATTATACCAGGTAGAGAGTAATGTAGGAATTTAGATAATTAGTAAAAAATGGGTCTTTGTAATACATATATGGAAGTCAAATGATGCAGTTTCATTCAAAGACCATGACTACTGACAGTAAACAGATCACTTTGGAATGTAAAAGACACCCCAGAATGTAGGAGATAAGAGCCTAGTCTCAAAATAATGAGATAGGATCTTATAGTAGCTGGGTGGGGAAACATCCTGAGCTTCTATTGAGTACTTTGTATGATAAATAAGATTTACAATGTCTGTGAATTGCAGGAATGAAAAGAGGAACTGAGCCATTAACTTTTAAGACTTGTTGATTTCAGTAAGATGTAACTATCAAGTATCTTTTACCCTTGCACATGCTCACATGTATTTTCTTTGTTCTAAAGCTGAAATAAAAGCCACACTTTGTGAGATGGCTGGGCTCTTCTCTCCATATCGGACGGAGAGACCCCTGATCCCAGTTTTTTCTTCTCTTTGTCTCTTTCTTTCTCATGTGCGGCACCGTTTTCACTGACCCAGTTCCTGAACGCCAACATATGGCGCCCAACATGGGGCACTGAAAACGAAACTTTTCTTTCACTCAGTGCGCAGACCAAGGAGCTCCTGAGAGCGGTTTTAAAGAAAACGAAAACAGAAAAGGTAAGCTTCATCCTTGGAATGATCAGGGTAATGGGTAATCAGCAGTCAAACTTTGAAGAGTTCTGTAGAGTGTTAAAAACTTTATTAAAATGCACCGGTGTAACTATTAAATCCTCGGCTTTTGAGGAACTTTTTTCTCTTGTGCAGAAACATTGTTATTGGTTTCAGCCACAAGGACAGGATATTTTAAACCTGGAACAATGGAAGTTAGTGATGTAAGCTTTAAAAAGGGCTCATCAAAAGGGAGAAATAATTCCCCTTCATGTATGGTCTTTGTGTAGTCTTATTTCTGTTGCTCCTGAACATTTACAATCAGATGAAGATGAAGATAGTAAACAGGATACTGCTATTGCTAGACCAATAGCAGGACAAGTTAATGGTGATTTTAATGAAAATGTATATGAAGATGTTAATGAACAGGCAAAAACAGATAAACTCAGGTCTAATAAAAGGAAGGAAAGGAAAAAGGAATTTTTTGAAACTTTTCCAGCGGTCACTGTGCCATCTGCTCCAAATTATGATTTATTGTCTTTTGAACCGGCATCTGCACCACCTAAGGTATCTACTGATCCATTTTTTACAACATTTGATGATCCTCCAAAAGTTTCTGTTTTTGTGCCAGCACCATCCTCCTCAATTATGAAAAATATAGCACAGGGAAGTAGAGAGGGAGATTCAGAGGCTATGCAACTTTTTTCTACTTTTCCGGTTACAGTAGCTCAACTTCCAGGAGATGCTGACAATTCCCAAGGGGGTGTACAATATGAGCATGCTCCTATTCCTTTTAAAACTATTAAAGAATTAAAACAAGCATGTACTCAATATGGTGTAAATTCTCCTTATACTTAAGGATTGGTGCAAGGAATGGCACAAGCAGACAGATTAATACCCTGGGATTGGGATTTGTTAGCTCGAGCTGTTCTTAATTCAGCAGAATTTTTACAATTTAAACTTGGTGGGCTGATGAAGCTAATATTGCAGCATGACGAAATCAAGAGCAAAATCCACCAGTGCCTATTACTGCTGAACAGATATTAAGAATAGGTCAGTGGGCTGGGGTTCCTTGCCAAGCTCAATATGATGATATTGCCATTGTACAAGTTCGATTGTGCTGCCTATCCACCTGGTGACGAATCTCCACCCCTGGACAGGCTGTACAATCATTTTAAAAAATTGTTCAAGGAAATACTGAACCCTATGTTGAATTTGTAGCGAGGCTGGCAGATGTAGTCAATAAGACTGAAGTGACCTTAAAGAAATGCTTATTCTGATGTTGGTTTTTGATAATGCTAACAGTGAGTGTAAAAAGGCTTTACGTCCAATAAAGGCAAATGGAGGTACTTTACAGGATTATATAAGGGCATGCCAAGACATTGGGTCTAATACATATAACATGACCCTTCTTGCAGCTGCTATAAAAAGACATAGTCCTATGATTAACAATTTAAATTGCTTTAAATGTGGGAAACCAGGTCATATAAAAAAGGATTGCCGAGCCAAAACTGGTGTGAGAGCTCCATCTAGCAGCAATAATAGATCAATACTGACTCATGTATGTCCTATATGTCAGAAGGGGTTGCACTGGGCCAAGGAATGCCATTCTAGATATCATAAAAATGGCAGTTTCATTAATAAGTTGGGAAACTTCCAAGCAGGCCTCACTCAAGGCCCTCAGACAAACAATATGAGCACATTTCCTGACCTAGATCAAATCTACCGAGTCAGCAATGAAGCAGCTCACTCCGGCCTATAACAGAACTTAAGGCAGTTACCAAAGGCAGTGCAGCTGTCGATCTTCCCTCAGCTGAAACTAGGTTTATTATGCCTTCACTGGGTATACAAAAAATAAATACAGGAATTAAAGGGCCTATCCCAAAAAACAATGTAGGTTTCATTATTGGCCGTAGCAGTCTTACGACCCACGATGTTTTAGTGCAAACCAGGATCATTGACTCTGATTATGATGGAGAAATTTGTTTATTAGTGCAAACTTTAACTCCCTATCCAATTGAATCAGGGGATTGCATGGCTCAACTTCTTTTGTTACCGTATCACAAACCTCCTGTAAAACGTGCAGAGGAATTTGGTTCCATTGGGCGTAAAGTTTATTGGCAAATAACAATTGGGGATGAAAGGTCTGAAATTACCATAAAAATAAACGGAAATATATTTCTAGGATTGGTGGATCCCGGGGCTGATGTCTCTATCATTGCTAAATGATATTGGCCACAAGCTTGGACTTTGCAAAAGGTGCCTACAGTTTTCACTGGTGTTGGCACAATGACAGATATTTACCAGAGTACTTAGATATTTAAGGTAGAAGGTCCGGAAGGACAAGAGGCTGCTCTGCAACCTTATGTTGCAGATGTAGGACTTAATTTATGGGGAAGAGATTTATTATACCAATGGGGAGCTTATTTGAATATTCCTCATATTTCTGATACAGCTAAACATCTTATTACTCATATGCAATATGCTCCCCCTTCCCCACCTGAAACACGGCTTACTGGAGACTACCGTGGCCTAGGATATTCAAATTTAGATTAGGGGCTACTGTTACAAAAGGCTTTGCATTACCTTTAAAATGGCTAACCAACAAACCTATCTGGGTAGAACAGTGGCCTCTTCTGAAAGAAAAATTGGAAGCCCTGAAAAAATTAGTGCAGAAGCAGGCAATAGCAGGGCATATTGAGCCATCTACTAGTCCATGGAATTCTCCAGTTTTTGTAATTAAAAAGAAATCTGGCAAATGGTGCATGTTAACTGATTTGCATGAAATTAACAAAGTTATACAACCTATGGGGTCTTTACAGCCTGGTTTGCCATCCCCAACTATGATCCCACAAAATTGGCATATTATTATTATTGGCTTAAAAGATTGTATCTTTATGATTCCTCTTAATCCAAATAATAGAGAAAAATTTGCATTTACTATTCCTTCTGTTAATCATTCAGCTCCTGCTGAATGATATCAGTGGAAAGTTTTACCTCAGGGAATGATGAACAGTCCTACATTATGTCAATCCTTTGTTCACATTACATTACAAATTTTAGGAAAACAATTTCTTAAGGCTATAATTATTCATTATATGGATGATATTCTTTTTGCCACCGAGCAATCTTCTGAGCTGAAACAACTATTTAAGCGGATTAAAGAAGTTCTTCCTCAACATGGGTGGTAAATAGCAGAAGAAAAAATTCAAAAACAGGTTCTCTTTCAATATTTAGGTCATACTATTAATAAAAGTATTATAACTCCACAAAAGGTCCAGTTTCTAACTGATAGTTTACATACTTTAAATGATTTTCAGGAATTCCTGGGTGATATTAATTGGGTACGGCCTACTTTAGGAATTCCAACTTACGCTTTAATTAATCTTTTCAATACTCTAACAGGAGACCCTGACTTAAGCCCAGAAGCAATTTTAAGCCCAGAAGCAAAAAAGGAGTTAAAATGGCTGGAAAAAATAGTGCAAAATCGCCAACTAACAAGGATAAAGTAAATCTTCCCATTTCTCTTTTAATATTTCCATCTTGCCATTCCCCTACTGGGATACTTTGGCAAGAGGACGGCATAATAGAATGGATATTCCTACCCAACAAAGATACAAAAAAACTTCATACTTATCCTGAAAAAAATTCAGCAATAATATTAAAAGGCCATATTCACCTGAGACAGCTTATGGGTAGAGATCCTGATAAAATCATACTAGACCTTACAAAGCAGGAGCTTTCTCAGCTCTGGCAGTTCAGTAACTCTTGGCAAGTGGTCTTAGCAGATTTTATTGGAACAATTGACAATCACTTCCCAAATTCAAAAATTTTACAGTTTTTAAAACGTGCTTCATGATTCTTCCTAAGGTTGTCAAACAACAACCACTCTCTGCTGTACTAACTTACTACACTGATGGCAGCAGTAATGGAAATGCAGGCTATTTAGGCCCAACTACAAAATCTTGGAAAACACCTTATTCATCTGCCCAAAAGTTTGAACTAATGACTGTTATTCAATTTCTAACTGATGTTTCTGAGCCTTTAAATATTGTGCCTGATTCTGCTTATGTTTGTCATGTTGTTTGTCATATAGAAACAGCTCAGATAACTCCAGCTTCTGAAATAGAAGTTCTTTTCCTACAATTACAAAAACCTGTTTGTGAATGATCTAATCCAATCTACATTACTCATATTTGTTCCCATTCTAAAATTCCTGGCCCTATGGCTTCACAAAATGATTTGGTGGATAAACTTATTGCTCATACAGAATCTGCTGCTGATTATCATAACCTTACACATATTAATGTTTCTGGCTTACATCATTGCTGTAATGGGCCTGCCAGCACAGCTAAAAACTGATAATGGGCCTGCCTATCTTAGTCAATCTTTCAAAAAATTTTGCAGTGACTGGAATATTAAACATGTTACAGGAATTCCATATAACCCCCAAGGGCAAGTGATAGTAGAAAAAAGCAATCACTTATTAAATTAATGTTGCAAAAACACAAAGGGGGAGATGGAGGAGAATCTGTGAAAGAGAAACTGTTTAAAGCATTGCTTACCTTAAATTTTCTTAATAAACAACAAATTTCTAATACCACAGCAGCAGAAAGACATTGGGAGGTTAATAAAAAGAATGAAAATGGAAAATGTGGACAACCAATATAAAGGAAAAATGAAACAACCAATAGATGGGAAAAAGGAGAGGTAAAGATTTCGGGCAGAGGTTTTGCTCTTATCATTACAGAAACAGGAGAAGAGCAGTGGATCCCCTCCATAAGAATCAAGCCTAGTGTTGAAGATGCTGCCAAGACTTGAACTACGGACATGGTGGTTTCACATTGGATTAATTATAAGTAAAGTATTAGGTCAAGGTAAGATACCACATCATACTTACACTTATTGGGCATACATAACCAACCTCTTTTTGGGCTGTTACTTGGGACGATGAGTCTTACCCAATTTGTCTTAATCAATCTCATCATTTTCCAGGACCTATAGATATATGACTACCCTTAAAGCCAAAAGAAGAAGGGAAATTTATAGAAAATTTAACTTTACCTTTTATAGACTGCCCTGTTTATATTGGATATGGTTCTGTGTGCATGCAACCTAAAAATCGCAGTGCAGTTTTAACAGAGAAAAATCAAACTCAAATTTATCTTCTCATTTTCCCTTCTTTATCATATAAATCAGAAAATATGGTAACTCTTACATGTCCCTCTCAAAACAGACTACTTAATGACAAATGGCATATATGTCATGAGCTTACAGAGGTTGTGTTGTTTAATGATTCCTATGGAATTATAAAGGATTGGGCCCTTATAGGAATACAGAAGCCTATTAAAAACACAACCATAGCTTGATTCATTAATAATTCAACCATAACTACTAAAGACAGTAATCCTTATTTCTGGAATTTTGGTATACAGCATTTACTAACAGCTCAATTAATTGGAAAAATCAAGGATGATATATCCCACAACCATGGGACACTAACCTTAACAAAACTCAAAGTTATTTGTGGAAATTATTTTTGGGAACTGGTCCAATTTTTGAATGGCAATGCAGTAAAACTAATATTACTATTTTAAAAAGAAAATCAACTCAATTTCTTACAGCATGTGTACAAGATCCTATACTTTTTATCATTGGAAAAGTAACTTTTGGTGAAAGGAACATTAGTTGCTCCAAGTGCTCTTTATTTACATGTCTTAAGAATTCATTTTTGCAGGAAAATCAAACTCTTTTTATAGCATGAAGAAGAAAAGGACTACGGTTACCGGTTCGGATGACCAGACATTGACAGCAGTCTCTAGAATCCCAGTTGCTGTGGCATTTCCTCGACCATTATTTAAAAAGAACTAAAAGACTGATTGGACTTTTAATAGCAGGAATTTTGGGACTGATTGGCATCATAACCACTGCAGCTGTCACTGGCAGAGCCATGCATCAAGGAGTCCAGACTCAACAATATGTTAAGGACTGGCATAAAAATGCAAATGAGATGTGGCATAGCCAGTCTCACATTGATATGGAACTGAATAATCAATTGTATGAATGATCTTGAAACAACTATTATATATTTGGGTAATCAAATTTATAATTTAAACTTGTTAAGAGCTCTTAAATGGTATTGGAATGAACGTTATTTTTGTATTACTCCTTTGGCTTATAATAATAGTGAACATGATTGAAAGGAAGTGAAAAACCATTTGATTGAATATAAGCATAATATTTCCTTAGATATTTTAGAATTGCTTAAGAAGGCATTGAGCATGTCTCAAAATGAATTGAAAGAAACCAGTGGTGCAGAATTTTGGAATCATTTGTATGAAAATTTAAATACTATCAATCCGTTTCACTGGTGGAAACAAAAAAGAGTTCAAATATCATTTTGGATTGGATTAGGAATTATTCTTATATGCATTTTAATTGTTTGTATTTTCAAGGGTAGAGTAATGACATACATTCATAGAAAAAATGAAGAATTAGATCAGATAAATGCATTTATGTTAAGAAACTTGGCCATGAAAAACTAATTTTGCATTATTTAGTAGAAAGATTCTACTAATAACCCCTTGATCTTAATACTGATTATCTTCACAAAAATATTCTCTTAAGGAACCTGAAGAAGTATAAATATTAATGAAATTGCCTTCCATGTAAGAGCTCAAAAGCTTAACTGGTAGTCAATGACGGGTAAGATTCTCAGAGGAGGACAACCTAATACCGGCACAGTCACAAGAGCCTATAGAAGAAGACAAGTGTGACAGGAGGTCATCTTGTATCAGCTTATATAATGGTTCCTATGATCTTCACTGAAAAAAATTACTTAATAAAAAAGGGGGAAATGATGGAGTTTTAAAGTCCATGGCTACTGACAGAAAGCAGGTCACCTTGGAATGTAGGAGACAAGCCCTCCAGTCTCATGCTGATAGGAGCTGGGTGGAGAAACATCCTGAGCTTATAAGATTGACAATGTCTGTGACTTGCAGGAATATAAAGAGGAACTGAGCCATTAACCTTTAAGACTTGCTGATTTTAGTAAAATGTAAACTGTCAAGTATCAATTGCCTTTGCATATGCACATATGTATTTTCTTTGTTCTAAAGCCAAAATAAAAGCCATACTTTGTGATGTGTCTGGGCTCTTCTCTCCATATTGGATGGAGAGTCCCCTGATCCCAGTTTTTTCTTCTCTTTGTCTTATTCTTTCTCATTCAAGGCACCATTTTCATGGACCCAGTTCGTGAACATCAACAGATTGTCCCTGAGACAGTTTTCTTCTGTGGTGCTTAAGTCCTCTTCATAGCAATACTTCCTTTCTGGCATGTCATAAGATTGTCTCCTATGGACCTTAAATTGAAAGAAAGAAGTTGAACTATATGAATCGCACAAGGTCATTTATATAAAGTATAAATGTGTACACATGAAAAAGAAACATGCATTTTGTAAGCACAAAAGAAATAAGCAGATTCACATTAAATATATTAGGGGGTTTACCTGGCAGTGACAAGAGGGATGGATAAAGGAATAAAACTAAAAGGGAATGAGAAATAAATTTAAAAAGAGATGCACTTTGCCAGGCCCATTATGAAGATATGCCATGAAGAGAAGAACATAATTATTTTAAATCTTTCTCCTGAAGCCCCAAAACAGTTTGAAAGACATATATATTCATTGAGCAGATAATCCACTTCTGAATTCACATCTATAGAAGTAACACAAGTTATTAAAATACATAAAAAGGTATTCATAAGAATATTATTCAGTTGGCAAAATACTGGAATCAAATTAAATTGACATCAGAGAAATTTATTAAGTAAAATATAAAGATATATATTTAATGTAATATAAATTTTAAACTTGATTTATATGCATTACACAGAAATTTGGGGCAAGCTTCTGAGAAGAATATTAAAAATAATAAACAACAGTTTACAATGGTTTCTTTAAAAAAATTAAGGTAAAATTTACATACAGTAAATTGCATAGATAATAAGTGTGCATGAATGAGATTTGAAAAATGAAAACAGCTCTTTTATTACTGCCCCAATCGAGAGAGCATCTCCATCACCCCAAAAAGTTCCCTGATGTATCTTTTAGTTAATCCCTCACATCATATTCCAGGCCACAATTGATATGATTTCTGTTACCAGAGTTTATTTTTCCTATACTAGAACATGATATAAATAAAATAGTATAGTATGTTTTGTCTGATTTATTTTGCATGACTTAAGGCTATTGAATTTCTTCCATTCTGTTGGATGCATCAGTAGTTGATGCCATTTTGTTGCTGTGTAGAATTGATTTCATAAATATACCACAATTTGCTTACCTTTTTCTGTTTATGGGCAGTTGGAATATTTCAAGTTCAGATTATTATGAATAAAGTTATCATGACCATTAGTGTACAATTAATTTTCTGCACATATGCCTTTATTCCTCTTGGATAAGAACCATGGAGGAGATTTCTGAGATATATGGTAGACATATGGTAACTTTATTAGAAACTGACAAATTGTTCCTGAAGTGGCTGTACCATTTTCCACTACAGCGAACAACATTTGATCGTTCCAGAAGCTGCAAATACTAGTCACTATTTGGTAATATTGTTTTAAATTGTATTTAAACTAGTGGGTAGAGGTGGTATTTCATTGTTACTCTAATGTCATTTCTCTGATACAGAGGATGTCAGGGCTTTATTTCATGTGTCATTGCCCATTCATTTTTCTGTGATGTATTGGTTCAAATTTTTTGTCTGTTTTTATTGGTTGTCATTTTGTTATTGACTTGTAGGGGTATTTATATGTATTCTGGATACAATTAAATTACTTTGGCTTCCCAGTTGATAATCAGTTGAATATACATATGTACACACATTTATTCTCTAATTCTATTGCATTGATCTATTTATATATCTTTAAAAAATATTGCACTATCTTTATTACAATAGCTTTATATTAAGTCTTGGAATCATCATTGTAATTTCTTCGACTTTGTTCTTTTACAAACATGTTTTGACTATGCTCGATGTTTTGCATCTAATGTATGGAAGGAGACCACAAGGTAGACATAAGGGGAACTTGTATGTACACCATGAGATTGGGTCTAGGCCTTTCTGCTCTAAGAACAGTCACATAAAGTAGAAATTTTTATATTTTAATTATTAAAATTTGATCGCTAACTTAAAATTGAGTGTCCTTAACAGTTGTAGCTTGGTCTCAAACTTACATGTGAAATTAAAGAATGAGCCACTTGGATGCTTGAGATAAAATGGTAAATGTCATAAGCCTGCTTGTGACCTATCCAGTTACAGTATCCTAAAGCCAGAATGGCCTCCTGCTCCATGTGGGAAATTGGAGACTTTGAGAAAATCCCTTCGGGAAAATTAAGAAGACATGGAAGAATTATTGAGGAAATCCTTTACTAAGCTCATACAGGAAATAAAACTTCAGAACTTTTAGAAATAACTGGTTGCTGAGTTCATGCAATCTAGTCATTAGGTCCTTCTGTATCTATTGAAATTTAATTATTAATACAAATATAGTACAGTTTGTTAGCTAAAAGCTTTTGGTTCATCAGTTTATTAATTGCATATAGTATGAAAATAAATAATTCTTAAGGTTATAATTTTGGGAAGAATTTGATGCAGGTACAAACACTCAGAGGATTTGCATGTAGGTTGGCAGTATTCTTTTGGAACTATTTATCAATATGATTTTATGATGAAAATGTGTACTGTGTCTTTTACAGAGATGGCCTTGTCCTGTAAAGTCTGGAATATTTTACATTTTCTACAAAAAGGTGGTGATGTTTGAGAACCCTTCTGTTTGTAACTATGATATCAGTCAGCTAATATAATACAACTAATATTTTCACTTTGCAATTTTATCATCACACACACAGAAAAATTTCAGTAAATATTAATTACCTTTCATGAAAATAGAAAAAGAAAGCACTATTTGAAAAAAAAAAATAACAATTCATAGCACTTTCACATTATTTTGTATATATGTAAAAATCTTACCCCCAAACACATAGACTGTGGAAGAACCCTTAAGACATATTTGAGAAATAAAAAACATTGGCATATCAGCTTAAGGGGATAAGACTTTTAATGACAGCATTCATTTTTTTTGTCATGACATAAAGCATAATTATACCCTGCAATCAAACAAAGGTCTATCAATTAAGGAATGGTCAAATACCAACTTAATGATCTATACTCCATACTTATATGATTGTATTAATAATTAAAAAATATTTATTGATTAAAATGGTGATTATGAATTCTCAAGTAGTAAAAGCAAATTATAGGAAAATTCATTTCATATGTTTTTAAAAGAGCATTCTATATATTATACTGGAGAGTGCTATTAATTTTATTTAATGTTAATTGTGAGTAGTAAAAAGAGTTGGTGTTGCAACCCAGTTCCTGAAGGGCATGGGTGGGGGCAGCTGCAAGACTGAAAAATGCACTCAACAATATGTTAGACATGGGCTTTATTTATTGAAACTTATGGACAGGAAAGATTCTCTCTGGTGGCGGTGGCCCAGAGAATGAAGATAGCACTCTGCAAAGAGATAGGAAAAAGAGGGGCAAAATTCAGGATCTCAAAACAAAGATGTTTCATATCAGAGTTTTACTAAGGTCATATGAAGCACATAAAGGGGGGCTGATGATGTTATAATAGGAAGTAACTGTACAGCCTGGAGAAAAGTACAGTCTATGATACTATTTGTATATTATTTCCCTGTGGGGAGGTTTTTTACATTTTAACTGTGTCCTTGGGCATGCAGGTTGCTGTGTGCTGCATACAGAGTTTCCATTAGGTGGAGACAGGGCCAGGGTACTCAATGGACCCTCACAATCCACCCCCATGAAGCAGCTTGAATTGCCCAGAGGACATACAATGCATTCACATTTTATAACAGTACAGTATAAAACAGACTACTAAGAGTTCTTTACTAAAAGCTAGTAAACCTACAGAGACATGTTGCTGAAGCCAAGATAGGGAGTTAAACCAGTTAAATAGGGGATCAATAGCTAATTTATCAATATGACTTATGCATATGATTTAAAACTTGTGAGAAATTATGAGAGTGATCAGTAATATATACATAACATTGGATATTATTAATTGAGAATGTCTTGTTCTAAACTTGTTGATGGGTTGTGTTTTGCCATGCCAGCAAGGTGTTTTATTCTGTTCAATTTGCAGGAGTTATGGTCCAAGGAACAATAAGGGGCAGATTGTGCTGGTCTAACAGTATACAAGCAAAATTTCCATTAGTAGATAATAAAGTACTAGGTGGGGTAGTACTATAAGGGTGCTTTTTAATACCATGCATTTTCCACTATTAAATTTTCTGAGTTTTTAAGGTGGCATCAAAAACTAGTTTAAGCATAAAGAGTGTACACACAGACACACACACAGTGTCCAAGCTATTTGCTGTCCTGATTGGTTGCCTCTTTATCTTTACCTGTCAACTTATATGGAAGCAATGGGGAGCCATTTTTGTTTGGAGTTATTCAGCACTTTTTTTATTTATTTATTTTTTTTTGAGCCTGGGACTTTTAAACTGGATCTTGTGATCAGAGTTTTGGCAGGTTTATTTTGGCCAGTTGCTTTTCCTGTTTTTTATATTAACCTGCCTCAACTTTCTCTTCAAAGAGTTTACATCCTTATTTTTACAGAAGAGCTGAAGGGTGACGGTCATTATCTTAGCTGTTTCCTATTGGTTAGGGGCAGTAGTCCCTGCCTAACGATGTGTGAAACTCTCTGGCTATTCTATTGAGATTGAGGGAAGTTGGGTCCAGCAAAGTGATTGGAACTGGGTGAAATTCCCACATGAATAATACCTTGTTCTGGAAGGCATTGAGTCTGGAAGAAATAAACTTAGAATTTTGAATAGACATGGTCCTACTAAAAGGATAATGTAGCAGTTTGATATTATTGATGAATTCCAAAAGGAAATATTGGATTATGTTTGTAAGCTAGTCTTTTCCTCTGGGCATATTAGAGTGTATTGGATTCAGAGGTTTTACTTTTATTTGATAAAATAATGATTAAGGCTTTGATTTAGCCATGTCAGTAGGATGTTGAGTCCCTGCCCCTTGGTAGGTGGGGAATCACAGAGAAACTGCACTGCAGAGAAGGAAGTTTGGAGTTTTAATGCTGGAGCCCTGGGAAGTAAGCACACAGAAGACCTTGGTCACGAGGAAGGAAAGAAGGCCCCAGGAAAAGAGATGAGCCATTTTCGTGATAGTCTACAGCTGGCATTGTGGAGAGAAGCAAACCTGAGCCCAGAGAGAAGCAAGTCCAAGGAAGAGAGGAACCTAGGAAGCCTGAATTTTTGTCAGATGTCAGCAGCCATCTTGCTCCAAAACCTCTCAACAAACTCTGGTGAGGGAAGTAACTTATGCTTTATGGCTGGCTAACTGTAAGCTTCTACCCCAAATAAATACCATTTATAAATCCAGCAGATTTCTGGTATTTTGCATCAGCACCCCTTTGGCTGACTGATATAGGTAAAGAACTTGCTGGATTTGGTATAAACTGCCACCCCCTGTTCCTACAGTGGTAGTTATGCCTCAGACAGCTAAGAGAGGATGAGGAGAGGCAATGCCCTGGACATAAACTCACAGAGACAATATAGACAACAACAAGACAAGCATATTATAAGCAAAATAAAGACAGTATACTTAGGAGAGCTACTCTTTTATATTATAAGTATATTTATTAAAAAATTAGAAGTAAGTTTACCAAGACTTTTAATATATTTAATATCTTTCTGTATATGGTTTAGAATAGAAGAGATATTATTGTATTTATCAGATATGTAGGTACAGCACTTAATACTAATTAATGCATGAATTAATTCAAAAGTTCCTGTTTGAACTGCAGTTAATAGATTTAAGCCTTAGGTGTGCAATACCATATATATTGTCTCTCCATGGTAGCAAGCCATACTGCCAAATGTGTTTGTTAAAGTTCTACTTACATTACTTTGGTAATTATTGCTCCACTTGCTATGTCTTTTACACAGCCAGCATGCTGCAGCACTGTTGATCTTGGAGGGAAGCACCTGTATTTTACTGGCTTGGTACATAGGACCCCTTGGCACTGTGAAACAGAGACAGTCTTGGGGAAATGTCCAATGTAAATCTGACCATATCAAGCCATTGCTGTCTACTTCAGGAGTCCAAAACAGCTATGTACTTTCCATTTACTTCGGGCGCATTTCCAGAGATGTGGTCATTGTTGTTCAGGTGCATTTCTAGAGATACCGTCATTGTTGTAAGGGTTGTAGTTACCAACGTAGCCAATAACTGAAATGGAGAGTCACTATGCAGGATACTGGAGGCATGGTTTGAATACACAAGAGGCAATACTAAAGTCTGGTTCTTTTAATTTTTGTATACTTTTAAATCACTTTTAGTGCAGTTGATAACAGATTAAATGACTTTAACTATTTTTAGTG
>JAQZBX010034751.1:7407-24979 GCA_029593785.1 Cabassous unicinctus | reverse complement strand
ATGTACTGTGAAAAATCTCGATTTTCATGAACAATAAAAAAAAACATAAAAAATAAAATAGACGATACTGGGAGAGCACACTGAAGAAATTGTGAACATACATAAAAAGAAAATGGATATGTTTGTGATGAATGGCACAATCCAAGAAATAAAAAATACACTGGAAGCACATGACAGCAGATTTGAACAGGCAGAAGAAAGAATTAGTGATGTGGAAAGCAGTACATCCAAAATCAAACAGATAGTAAAACAGATAGATAAAAAGAAAAAATCCAGCAGGAACTTAGGGGTTTGAACAGCAACACAAAATGCACAAACTTACACATTATAGGCCTCCCAGAGGGACAATAGAAGAGAAAGGGGACAGAAGGAGTGCTGGAGGAAATAGTGGATGAAAACTTCCCAACCATATTGAAGGAGATGGATATACATGTTCAGGAAGTGCAGTGTACCCCAAACAGTATAAATCCCAACAAGCCTACTCCAAGATATATACTTGACAAACTGTCTAATGCTCAGGACAAAGAGAAAATACTGAATGAAACAAGAGAATAGAGAACCATCACATATAAGGGAAGTTCAAAAATGTTAAGTGCTGACATTTGGGCAAGGTGGTGTCAGTTTAAGTAGACACTCACAATCTCTCTCACAAATGATGGCTGCATGGGGACAAGATCCTGCCTCAGTGAGCTGTTCTGAGGTCCCACGGATTGGGAACTTAGGGCATCAATCAGGAGGGAAGTGGACAGGGAAATAGATTGCTCACAATAAAACCATAAGTTTTCAGCCCCATGCCTGGAAATCATTGACTGCTAAGCCCCACCCTTAAGACAAAGGGCCAGGGTAAACCATGGCTCCTGCTGGCCACCTAGCAAGAAGGAGTATTCTCTGAGGGTGGGATGGTTCTGGCAAAGGGCAGAGAGGGGTTTCCTTTCTGTTTGTTTGTTTGCCTGGACCCACTTTTTGCTTTGGGGAACATATCAGCCGGCTCAAGGTGGTGCCAGGCAGAGGAGAGAGGTGAAACTGCTGAGGAACCCTGATTTACCTAACCACACTGAGATAGAGAACTGGCCATAGAGAGGGCAGACCCAGTCAATTGAATATTTCTGTGCTGGAAACTATCAAAATTTCAACTCCCTTAAGGGAGTAAGGCAGTAGGAAGCACATAATAAGTTTCCAAGAGCCTATTTAGGGTCCCCTGGGAGGAGGGAGTGGTCTAGAAGAGGGTTGAGAATCATTTCTGTGTGGTGAACTCAGTCACCAGAGTCCCATTTGCATTTTAAATGGGAACTCAACCTTACCAGGAGAGAGGAGGGGCATCTGCTCACACAGCCTGTTGAATCCTGCTGCCAAAGGAGATGCAAACCTGCCCAAGAGCAAGTGACTGAATAGTTTTCTGAAATGCTAACTGACCCAAAAAGAAAGGGTAGCTCAGTGGAGGAGTTTACCTTGAATATACAAGGTCCCTAGTTCAATGCCTGGCTCCTCTTAGCGTAGTAACCCACTGAGATATGAAACATACAGCTTATACTTTAGGACAGGGAAAACATAGACATCATTTTTGTACTAGCTTCCTTTGGGTCCATTATTTTTCATAAAAATTGGTTATTTGAAAAAATTTTAACTTAGTTTACTCGCTAAAACCTGCTTCAAAAACAGCAGAGAGAAGGCTGCAGGGTAATTGCTGAACACAGGCAGCCTGAGAAGATCCACAAGGGCCTAAGAAGGAACGCTGTTCTTCCTTAGTTTTTGTTTGACTGCTTGCTTGTGTATGTGTTTGGGTTTTTTGTTTCTTCTATTTCTTTCCTCTTTCCTCCCCTCCCCTTTTTTATTAGGTGCCGCCAGCTTCTTTCATCTTTGCTGGGCTTCTTATTCCTTGATTTACCATGTTCTGCTCATACTGATTTTGTCTACCAATGCTATCTCTTTTCCTTCCTTCATCTTTCTATGTTCTTCTTTCAGGTGTGGTTCTTACATTCCACCTTTCTTTATTTAGACCTCAATTTTTCTGGTTTTGATTTGTATCTTGTCTATTCTGTTTTCATTTTTTATTAAATTGTTTCTTTCTGTCTATTCTTTTCCCTTTCTCTCTGTTCTCATCATTCTGACATTTTAAATCAGTCTACATATTTTTCTCTATTCGGTTTCCATTTCTTTGGAGTACTCCAATTTTTTAATCCTATTTGTCCACACTGCTTGCATGATTTAAATATTCATTTTACTAAGTCTTCTATGGTCCCTCTTCAAACTTTTATTATTATTATTACAATTTTCCTTTTTCTTTTCCTATATCTTCTGCTTTATCTGGCCCTAATCTTTTTCCTTCAAGGGAACAGAGAAAACAGCACAAAAATAGAACAAGAAGAACAGTGTCAAAGAGAAAATTTTAGACACACTCAAAACCAGCAGCTAAATTACTTTAGAGTAGAGAGAGAGAAGCTAATCAACTTAATAAATCCAACAATACAAAAAGATGACCAGAGGGCAACAAAAATTACAAACCATACTAAGAAACAGGAAGACATGGCTCAGTTCAATGAACAAACTAAGAATCAGGAAAAGATGAGGAATATCAAACAAATAATCAAAGTAGTCAAAACAAATATAATGGACCAACATAATGAACTGAAGGAAGACACAAAGGATATTAAGAAGACACTGGGAGAATGTACTGAAGAAATTGTGAACATACAAAAAGGAAAAAGGATATGATAGTGATGAATGGCAGAATCCATGAAATCAAAAAGTTACTGGAAACACATAACAGCAGATTTGAACAGGTAGAAGAAAGAGTTAGTTAGGTGGAAGACAGTATGTCTGGAATCTAACAGATAATAGAACACATAGATAAAAAGATAAAAAAAATTGCAGGAGGGACTTAGGTATATGAATGACAACACAAAACACACACACATATGCACTATAGGCATCCCAGAGGGATAAGAGGAGGGAAAGGGGAGAGGAGTGTTGAAGGAAAAAATGGACGAAAAATTCCCAACCCTATTGAAGGACATGGATGTACATGTTCAGGAAGAACAGAGCATCCCAAACAATATAAATCCCACAGGCCTACTCCAAGACATATACTTGTCAGAATTCCTAATGCTCAAAACAAAGAGAAAATCCTGAATGCAGCAAGAGAAAGAGAACCATCACATACAAGGGAAGCTCAAGAAGATTAAGTGCTGATTTCCCACCTGAAACCATGGAAGCAAGAAGGCAGAAGTATGACATAGTCAAGGTACTAAAAGAAAAATAGTTCCAGCCAAGAATTCTCTATCCAGCAAAGCAGGTATTTAAAAATGATGGAAAGTTCAAAATTTTCACAGATAAACAGATATTAAGAGTGTATGCCAATAAGAAACCTGCCCTTCAAGAAATTCTAAAGGGAGTTTTGCAGGTTGAAAGGAAAAAAAACATGAGAGAGAGAGAGTTGGAGGAGAGTGTAAGAACAACTAAAAGACAAAAAGAGAAAAAAGACAGCATATGACATACATAAACCCAAAGAAAATATGGCAGATGTAAGTAATTCCTTTTCAATAATAACACTGAATATTAATGGATTATACTTACCAGTCAAGAGACATGGATTGGCAGAATGGATAAGGAAATATGATCCATCTATATGCCATCTACAAGAAACCTACCTTAGACTCAGGAATTCAAGTAGGCTGAAAGTGAATGGCTGGAAAACAATTTTACAAGCAAACAATAACTTAAAAAGGGAGGGAACAGCTATACTAATATCAGACAAAATAGAGTTTAATGCAAAACTATTTTAATAGACATATACAGTCACTATGTATTAGTAAAAAGGGTACTCTTTCAAGAAGAAAGAAAAATCATAAACATTTAAGCACCTTACCAGGGCACCTCAAAATACATGAGGCAAACACTGGAAAAATTAAGTGGAGAAATAGATGCCTCTAAAATTATAGTGGGGGCCTATAATACACCATTATCACCATTAGACAGAACATCTTGGCAGAGAATCAACAAAGAGACAAAGACTCTGAATAATACATTAGAGGATCTGGACCTAATAGATATATACAGAACATTACTCCCAAAACAGTGGGAGCTACATTCTTCTCAAGTGCACATGGATCTTACTCCAAGATAGACCACATGCTAGGCCACAGAAAAAAATCTCAAGGAATTCAGAAAGATTGGGATTATACAAGGTAATTTCCCTAACCACAATGGAATGAAATTTGAAATCAATAAGGACCAGAGAAGAAGGTTAAGCAAAAAGATATGGAAGTTAAACAACACATTCTTAGGTAAAAAGTAGGTCAAGGAGGAAATGTCAAAAGAAATCAGCAACTACCTTGAAACAAATGAAAATGACAGCACAACATATCAAAACCTATGGGATGCAGCTAAAGCTGTACTGAGAGGGAAATTCATAGCCATAAATGTATTTATCAAAAAAGAATAAAGACTAAAATTGAAGACCTATCTGCACACCTGGAGGAAATGGAAATCAACAACAAACTAACATCAAAGGAAGAAGAAAGATGGCAACACAAAGATTAGAGTAGAATTAAATGAACTAGAAAGTAAGGCATCACTAGAATAAACAAACAAAAACAAAATCTCATTCTTCTAGAAGATCAATAAAATTGACAAACAGCCAGACTAACAAAGAAAAAAAGAGAGAATATGTAAATACACACAACAAGAAATGAGGAAGGGGATATCACCATTGACCCCACAGAAATAAAGAGTATCATAAGAGGGTATTTTGAAAAATTATGTGCCAAGAAGAATGATAATTTAGAGGAAATAGACAAATTTCTAGAAAATCAATAGAAGCCTACATTGATGAAAGAAGAAATTGATGAACTCAACAGTTCAATTACAAGTAAAGAGAGAGACTCAGTCATCAAAAACCTCCCAACCAAGAAGAGTTCAGGACCAGACATCTTCACAGGTGAATTCTACCAAACATTCTGTAAAGAACTAACACCAATCCTGCTTAAACTCATCCAAAAATAGAAGTACAAGGAACATTGCCTAACTCATTCTATGATGCCAACATTACCCTAATATCAAAGCTAAACAAAGATACCATAAGAAAGGAAAATTGCAGAACAATCTCTCTAATGAACCTAGATGCTAAAATCCTCCACAAAATACTTGCTAAATACATTCAACAACATATCAAATGGGTTATACAAGATGACCAAGTGGGTTTCATCCCTGGTATGCAAGGATATCTCAACATAAGAAAATCAATCAATGTAGTACAATATATAAACAGATTGGGAGAAAAAAATCACATGATCATCTGTATAAATGCAGAAAAAGCATTTGACAAAATACAGCACCCTTTCCTGATAAAAACACTGCAAAAGGTAGGAACATTTCTGAACATAGAAAGGTATATATGAATAACCCACAGCTAATATCATCCTCAATGGCGAAATCCTAAAAGCTTTTCCTCTAAGATTGGGTACAAGACAAGGATGCCCACAATCACTGCTCCTATTTAACATTGGCTTAGAAGTACTTGCATGAGGACAGAGGCAAGAAAAATAAATAAAATGCATCAAAACATGAAAGGTAGAAGTAAAAATTTCACCATTGCAGACATCATGATCCAAATACATAGAAAGCCCTGAAAAATCTACTATAAAGCTTCTAGAATTATGAAAGATTTCTTTAAATTCACAGGCTATAAGATCAATGCTCAAAAATCAGTAGCATTTCTGGGCACCAATAACAAGCAATCTGAGGTGGAAATCAAGAAAAAATACCCTTTATATAGTAACTAAAAAGAATCAAATACCTAGGAATAAATTTAACTAAAGATGTAAAGGACTTATTTACAGAAAACTAAACACTGTTAAAGGAAGTCAAAGAAAACTTAAATAAATAGAAAAATATTCCCTGTTCATGGATCGGAAGACTAAGCATCATTTAATGCAATCACAGTAAAAATCAATGCAGCATTTTTTTTTAATGAATTGGGAAAACTAAATACTAATTAATTTGGAAGGGTAAGAAACCCCAAATTGCCAAGGATATATTGAAAAAGAAAAATGAAATTGGAGTTATCACACCACCTGACTTTAAAGCATACTACAAAGCTACAGTGTTCAAATCTACATAGTATTGGCACAAGGATAGACATGCCGACCAATGGAACTGAACTGAGCATTCTGATATAGATCCTCATATATTCAGTCATCTGATATTAAACAATACCACCAAGCTCCTTCAGTTAGGATAGAATGATCTCTTCAACAATTGGTGTTGGAGAACTGGATATCCATATCCAAAAGAATGAGAGAGGAATACAATCTCACACCTTGTACAAAAATCAACTCAAGATGAATCAAAGATCTAAATATAAGAGTCAAGTCCATAAAGACCTTGGACAGTAATGTAATAGGAAATGGTTTCAGGAACTTCACACCCAAAACATGAGTGGCAAAAGAAAAAATAGATAAATGGTACCTCCTCAAAATAAAATCACTTTTACACCTCAAAGGGTATTTCAAGGAAGTAAAAAGGCAGCCTACCCAATGGGAGAAAATATTTGGCAACCATATATCTGATAAGAGCCTAATATCCTGCATATATAAAAGAAATCCTACACCTTGAAAATAAAAAGACAAACAATCCATTTCAAAAATGGGCAAGTGACCTGAAAAGGCACTTCACAAAGGAAGAAAGACAAATGGCTAAAAAAGCACATGAAAAGATGCTCAACATTGCTAGTTATTAGGGAAATGCAAATCAAAGTACAATGTGATACCATCTTACACCAATTTCAATGGTGGTTATTAAACAAACAGTACACTATAAGCATTGGAGAGGATGTGGAGTAATGGGAACCCTCATCCACTTCTGGTGGGAATGTAAATTGGTCCAGCCAGTGTGGAGCACAGTTTGGTGGTTCATCAAAAGGCTAACTATATAATGTCCATATAATCCAGCAATTCCACTGTTAGGTATATACCTAGAAGAATTGAAAGCAAAGCCACGAACAGATATATGCACACCAATGTTCATAGAAGCATTATTCACTATTGCCAAAAGTTGGAAACAACCCATTTTCCCACCAGTAGATGAACATATAATCAAAATGTGGTACATACAATGGAATATTACTAAGCTTAAGAAGGAATAAAGTGCTAACACTCGGGATAACATGGATGAATCTTGAGGACATTATGCTGAGTGAATCAAGCCAGGCATTGAAGAATGTGGCTTAAAGTACAAAGTTGGGAATGCTGTTATGGCAATAGGACAAGGAAGGGTTACTACTTTAGGGTTTTGGATGGAGGGCATTCAGGATAGGGTGCACCTGGAGCAGGCTTCAAGGGAGTGTGCAAGTGATCATTCTTAGATAATATATTGTATCAGTGGGTGGAGATTCACATAATGAGTGGGAAGGAGTTGGACTCCCATTCTTGGGAAGACTGATTTGTTCAAAAATAGACAGGTGGGAGTCTCTTGATAGCATGGGAATTTCCTAATAGGGGAGGACAAACCAGTTTGTCAAGACCTCAGTCTTGTTACATGGAACTATTAATCTTGTCATCCAAGGAATGAAGTCAGGTGGTTTGCCATAGGCCCTGAGGGGAGGGGTAGGGAGGAATAGTATAGATCAAACAGGGAGTATTTACTGGGCAAGGGAAGTTTTCTACATGATGGACACAGGATATGGTAAATATCATCAAAATTTATAAAAGTATACAGTCTAAAATGTAAACCATAGTATAAACCAGTGGACATGATTAATAGCCATGTTTCACTATTTTTATATCAGTTATAACAAAGGAACCATCCACATATAAAAAGGTATTAATATGGGGGGGGGAGGAAAGGGGAAGTATGTTGGGTATATGAGACTCTCCTATATTCTGTGTGTGAGTTTTCTGTGACCTTAAACTTCTTTGAAACCAAATGAAAAACACTGATACACTGAGGAATGAGTGTGGGGGAATATAGAGGATGCCAGCTATTGCAGTGATATAAGACAAAATGTGAAAAAAAAAATTTAAATATTTTTCATTTTTATATCACAATCATTTAATTTTATGTCATATTTAGTTTTTAAAAATTTTTATGTATTTTATTTTTTATAGTTAAACTTAACGTTATTGCTTCATTTTCTATTAATTGTATTTGGCTATTGTAATGGCTTCCTCTTTAAAGAAGCTTTAAATCACTGAAGGGTTACAACTGGGGTGGGGGAGGATCATTGGTGTCGGGTGTTGGGGATGGGACATGCATGTTCACCTGAGCATTCATATAAGGTATATAAAAATGTTAAAATGTCCATGGGACATTGTAACAGTGTGTGGAGACTCATACAATAACTGAGAAACTACTGAATTCCCATCCTGAATTCTCATCTCTAAGGAAGCAGCAACAGTCTGTCAAGTGCAGGGTCAGTGAGTGGTGAATGAAGATGATCCACTGACAGGCCCTTGATATTGATGAGTAGGCTTATAAGTCTTTTCTCGTGAAATTGAAACTTAGCCTACTGTTATGGGGTGCCTAAGTGTTCCCTCCTGAAAGCTTCCTTTTTGGTCAAATGTGGCCTCTCTCTAAGCCAAACTCAGCATATGAATGCATTACCTTCCCTCCAGTGTAGGACATGACTTCTGGGGATGCACCTTCCTTACACTGAGGGATTGCTACCAAGAACCAACTAGCAATGCAACTGGAAAAAGACCTGAATAAAAGGGGGAAAAGGTAAAGGCAAATGAGTTTATATGGCTAGGAGACTTCAAAGTGAATCAGGAGCTCATCCCAGAGGTAATGTTTATGCACAATCAACAGGATCTCATAGACTTCCAAGATGGATACCACTGCAAACAGTGGGGCTCCTGAAGGCTATGAAGACACCCAGGTCTTGTGGTCAGTGTGGATAGCTATGGAGTTTTGTGCCTTATCAGTGGGCCCTTCTTTGTGGTTTGAGCTCCTGAGAGTGACAGATTAGGACTCAATTATGTCTTTCCTGCACATGGCTTATCTGTGCCTTCTATTTAAACCTATACTTGATTCTGGAGTTTGTAGATGTCCACAGACTCTAGTCTTTGGGCTGTCCATGTACCAGCTGGGCCCAGAACCTTGATGGAGCTGCAACATCTACTCTTTAGCTCATTTGTCTCAGCCAGGACAACTGGCAGGAAGATGATGATGGACAATGGACACCCCAGGTGATGATGCCTGTCACCATGAAGGAGCTATAGTCACCTTAGGAACAGGTGTAGGCTACAGACAGCATGGCTTAGTGGTGCCTGAAGCACCAGGAGAGGTCAACACTGGCAAAGGTGGGTGGGCACATGCCCAGAGTGCTCCCCAGAGCCTGGGCAATCCATGCACATTTTGAATGCTACCTGGGAAGGAGCCTGAGACACTGCTGTGGGGTCCTTTTAGTGTACCTGTGGACTGTTCCACTGGGTCTGTCACCTGCACTCCTAGGTGCCTTGCAGTGTGTGCAGTGGAGAGTATTTCTTATTTTGTTCCTCTCCTGAATGACTTAAAATTTTTCAAATTAGCAAACCACTTCATGCAATCAAATATATACTAAGAAACTTTTCTTTTAAATCTAAGATTGTCATGGTTCTTCTCTAGTTGAAACAGTATAAATGATTAAATATTTTTTTCCTTATTTCTGCACTTGTGTAAATAGATTTGGGGTCGTGGAATCAGGATTGGAAGGGGTATATGGCCTGGAGCTGGAAGGGGAGCAGTAATCCAGGTCATAGCTGGAGGCAGAACTCAAGGCGCATTTGACAACGTGGAATTTACTGGGGTGAGAAGGAACAACTGGGTCAGTTTCAGTTTGCCTTGAAACTGAGTGCAACCCTCAAGATGAGAAAGCCTTGCAGGGGGCAGACAGCACCAAATGTTCCTTGAATGGTCTGAAGGTTACAGTAACAAGGGGGTGGGGCAGAGCTGCACTTAATAGGAGCAAGAAGAACTCTAGTCCTTTGTGCCCTCTGCTTTGACAATCATGTGGTTCCAGGGCAAAAGCCCCTGGTCAGACAACTCCAGGCAACTACAGATTTTTTCTCTGCTACAGCCAGCCTAGTGCATAATCTGCCAGAATTTTGCTTAAACATCCAGCAAGACTAAAGGCTTATGGGTACTGTCACTTCACCCAGTGAGGTTATGCACTGCCAGCCTCCGCCCCTCTCAGGGCCTGCAGCATCAGTACTTCCTGAAGGTTTCCCAGGGGTAAGATGAACACAGTCCCATAGTTTCAGTTCCAGCTGGGCCAAGAGACATAGAAAAAAACATGCAGGAGGGAAGCTACTGTGGTTCAATTGGTTGGGCTCCCATTTACCATATGGGAAGCCCCAGGTTTGATTCCAGAAACTAGAGGTTGACATTAGTTTATCATGTCAGGACATTGTTTCCTTCACACAATGACAAGTTTTAACTCCAATATGGAGTCACTTTGGGATTGGAATGCAGGGCACAGTCTGTGTTTGTCTACCACTTTTTATTAGGCTGATTAAATGTCAATTATCCCTCTCAGAGAATGGCAGTGGATGGTGAAAGAGGAGTTGAAGTGTTTTTGTCAGTTTGCATGTGGAGTAGATTTCCTATCTGATCAGTCTTACTTTCTGTCCAGAAGTCTCATAATCTGCTTTTCTTCTTTCCTTCTCTTCATTAATTTTCTCTAATTATGAGACCATGCACTAGTTTAGCTTCTACAGTGTCAGGGTAACCTTTCCACCATTGCAGGAGAGGGATCAGGAGCAGCTTGGCTAGGATTCCAGTCACCTCAGGGACAGATTTTTCATCTTGTACAATCCTATAAAGATCACTTAGGCAACTCTCTGAGGCATGGTTTCCTGTTAAGTATAAAGTGCTTGACACAGCTTCTGGCTCAAATATCAACTAAAAAATAAATGATATTTTTCTTATTCTTAGCACATTTTATCACATGTTGGCCTTATCATAAGCTTCTGTCCCCAGAAAATCTGAATGTAAACTCAGAACCTATATATTTGAATATGTAAATGCTAGATATTTTTTCTTCTCTCTCCCATTAAATAAATGCAAACACCATATGATGAGAAGAGCACATAATATGATCTTCCAGAATGATATTAATGAAATCTGAGTTGTGTGTGGTTTTGGAAAAGACTAGGGAGAATGATGGCTTACCTAATTCAGTTTCCTGTGAGGGTCCATGGAGGAGGCAAGGGGTAAAGAAACACATGTAGGTCTCAGGTTCTTGCCTTGATTATGGCCCAGAGCGGAGGGGTAGGGCATTCCTATGGATACTTGGAATTGGATGTTTCAAACTATACAGAATGAAAATCAGAAACAGCAAGGGCACCTTCTTACCATCCAGGCCATATGGAGATACAGAATTTGTTATTAAATTATGCAGTACAAAAATCAAGGGAACTTATGGAGAAGAGGCAGGGGCCATTGGGAGAAAAAATGTCAGTGATCATTCAGAGAAGCTATGGGTGGCTCTTATCCAGACTGTATGGAAGTACAGGCCCTGCTAGTTGTGGTTATGCCCAGGGCCAGGCCAAGTTGGGTGGTCAGTTAAAGGGAAACATGCTGAAGCCAGGCAGCATTAGCCAAAGCATTGGTAACATAAAAGCCCTGATTATGTTTGCTGGTATGTTGTCACTTTTTCTTCCTAACTGTGTTGGATTAAAAGATTGCTTCATCAGCTGAACTCTTTAGGTTATTTCATGACACACATTTTTTTCCAGGGTTGAATAGAAAACACAGATGCTGAAGACCAGCAGAATTTTTACTTAAGAATAACACTTTAATTTTTGATTGTGTAAATTGTTATTTCCTAATAAATCATCTCCTGGCCTTTGTCAGCAGTTCCCATCTAGGGAATTTGAATAGAACTAATGCCATGTTTTGGTGAGAGTGAGAGTCATGTTGGGAAGAAGGACTACCTAGCAAGGGTTTTTTGGTGTAATGTGACATCCCATTGGGAAACACTACCCTCTGTGTATTATAATCACCTGGGGCACTGCTATCTCTATCCAACTCAACCATCCACTATTTTGGACATATTTTACTCTTGCTTTATTAAAATATACTGCATTTTTTAAAGCATGATGGTAATCCAATTTATGGATGCACCATTCTTTCCAAAAGTAAAGAATTCTACTATAGCATATGTTCCTAGAAATAGGTTTATCATTAATGAGAATAGTCTATCATCCTTTAGAGCAAATGAACCTTTTGTCAAATCAGTCTACTTATAGGGAACCATAATGATTCAAATCAGAATCTGAGTATTCACTGACTGTACAATAAGCAATGCTAACCAAATTTCACTGGACTTTCCAGATTATGTTCCTCCTTTAAAATCAGAGTGAGCCCTCTGTTTATATTTGAAGGGCGGTGGGGAGCATGGGAATCCCTGTAGTTTCTGAGTAATATTTGGGTAATCTAGGCACCTTTATAAAATGTATATATATATATATATATAACAAATAACATTTATGTAAACAAATGCACATATATGCATATGTATGTATATATCATTTTACAAATAAAAAAATTAATAAAAAATAATAATAATAATAAAAAAAAGAAATGCTTATAAGAAAAATTTAAAAGAAAAAGAAATCCAAATGAAAATGTGTCCAACATATAGCAAGATATGTTCAATCAAATATGAATGTATAAAATAATTTAGAGAGATAGAAATGAAGTAGTAGCTATGAATGGCAGGTGAAGCATAGAGAGATTGAGAGGTGATTATTAAAGTGTGGGGTTTTTGGTTTTGTTTTTTTGTTGTTGTTCTTTATGATTACTATTACTATTGAAATAATTAAAATGCTCTAATAATGATAAAAGTAATGAATGCATAACTATGTGATTATACCATTGTACACTTTGGATGGATTGTATGCTTTAAAATATGTATAAATAAAATTGATTAAAATATGAATGTACATAATGGTATATTGTTAGTATCTGTGTGTGAGGAAATACACACACAGACACAAATAAAAAAATCAATTTGAGCTCTCAAATCCAAATTCAGCATATGCTGAATTATAAATATGCTGAGGCAACTATTCTCCACAACTCTCAGAATTTAAGAGGATTAGATAATGGATGGAAGGATTCTTCCAACAAGTATTCAAGTAGTGTGAATGCTAATGCTTCTTTGGTTTGGGCCTGTGTGGTTTGTCATCTATCTTTTCCTTGTACCTAGTTGATGATTGATGCTGTTCATTTGTGACTGACCTATTACTGGTTTTCACCAAAGAGGCTTCTTTCTGGTCCACCTAAAACAAAGGCTAGTGCCTCTTGCCTCTCCCTTGGAACTCAGTTGTCACTTTGAGCTCAATGAATTCTGTATCTGCCCCACCCTGCTAAGCACCCAGACAGAACTTTTCTATCTTTTAAAATATTTATCCCAGTCTTCCACACAGCTGTGTGGTGGCCCTGTTTCTCTCATAAACATTTCCTCTAACTAGTGTTTCTAATCTTTTGTCTTCAATGCTATTTTGTCATTTTCTTTTTTGTTTCATTATTTGTCCTTTATTGTTCTATTATTGTTTTTCTCATTAGCTCAAGGAAAACAAAGCACAAAGCAAAACAACAAACAACTTTCGTCTCTAAAGGGAGCCATCACATTCAGAACATTTCTTTCTGGACATCAATTAAACTACAGCAGGATTTGTGGAGGTGGCTACATCCTGATGGCCTGTCAACTGTCTTTGGTCCCCGTGGAATGAAGGTCTGTGAATGCTGCAGCCACTTCTACATCACTGGGATTGTGCCTGGAATCACAGTACCTGAAACACAGGAGGACATTGTTAAATGTTTTGGTTAATCAGATTTTATTACAGAAAAGATAAATATCTGATCAAGGAAGTCTATATTTTTATCCATTCTTGCTTTTGTCATTAGAATGTTTTCACAAATGAGAAGTATGTATTACAATGCAATTTTGCCATGGGCATGATATGAGAAGGAAAAAGTCAATCTACATGCAGAATGAATGCTCCAAAAAAGGATCCCTTTTACATTGTTCTCATTAAGTTTATATTTCCATCCAAGATATCAATAATAGTGAAAATAAATATTATTATCTAAACATTAACTTTTATTATCAAATGTATGCATAAAAACTACCTTCATAAATGAGAGTTAATTTGGTTTCCATTAAAGAGACGATAAAATGAAGCCTAGGTAACTTGCTGAGGGTCACTCATGAAGAAAGTGATATAATTGCTCTTTAACCCAGTCTTCTTCTGGAGCCTGAGACCTTAGTTTCTCACAAACATAATGAGGACCTATGAATGTAGTAATTCAACAGTAAGAGATAAACTGGAATAGTGAAAGTCCAAATTAAGAATAGGGCAACTATCCCTGCTCAGCCACATCCCAAATATAATTTTACGCATTACCCAGGCATTCCCCTGCTTAGAGACCTAGGTTTCCCTCTCTGCCCCCACAGTAGCAGTAGGATTTCCCCAAAATTAGCTTTCTTTCGTCAGGTCCACAAGTACTTTTCTTTTAACCCCATACAATCTATCAACCATAAAGCTTAACTTTGGATAATTTAGTCCCAGATCCTTGAATTTTTATATTAATATCATCAGGCCTTGTCTTCCCAAGAAATTTTCTGCTAGGATTAATGCCTTCACCCAGTTTCCTCCTTGCTCTTGAACTGCTTAAAAAGCAAGAGGAGCATAAAAAGGCTCTTACTGGTGGCTTCTGAATCCCACACACTGTGTCTTCTGGTACATGACAGAGGTGATGGGGCAGCATTTTCATCGCTGTGAAGCCCTGGATTTCCACACAAAAAGTGCCAGGACCCCAGATGACAGCAGCCACGAGCTCAGAAGGCTCTGGGTCATAGCTACTCCCTTTCTTACCCCAAGTTGGCTGGGTCAGCTCTCTAGGGACAGTTTTGTTCTCTTAATATTTTGTATCTACATAATGAAATTTCATTTACCAATATAGACATTCTATTTGGGGACATGAATTTATTTATTTCTAACTTCATATTGTTACACATTCCCTAACTTCTCTGTTTTGGCAATATTCATCTCCAACTTGTGCAATTTTGGTTTGTGTGTGTGTAATTCCCTGCCAGGTGTTAAAGTTGTGGGTTCCAAGAATATGTGCATTATAAATTAATCCACATAATTCTATTGTTCTTTAAATTACTGTACAAATGCAGTTTCCTCCAAAGTTACACATGAAATAATAAGAAGGGGAAAGGTGATTGAAAATACATCTGTTTCACTTTAATACCTTTGCCCTGAAGTGTTACAATGTTGTCTGTCAATTCTCCATTGCCAAATACACTCCATTACCTACTTTTCTACTGATCTGTATGTGGTATTTTGGGGAAAATTGTTATAAAATATTTACTGACTTTTTATGAGTTCTGATTTTCTTTTTGAATTTGACCTCAGATGCATGACCCTGAATTGCAGGTTAATCAAAATCCTCAATTCAAGACTGTGGTGCATTCATTTTTGAGGCTTTCTGAGCTGATTTAGACATTTGATCATTAACTGGTACTAACACACAAAATTTATTTGATGGCACTTGAACAGGCTTCCAAGTAGGGACAATTCTTCCCAACACTGGACCTTTCAGATGCTGCAAGGGACTATCAGAAGGGAAAAAGGGCTATGGGAGTGCAGGCTTAGCCCTCAGAGCAATGTCTCAGGATCAGCATGTTTGGATGTCTCCGTGTCAGAGATTTTCTAGGCTCAGAAATCATAACAACAGGATTTTACATTTTCTATGGCTAACACATATTAGAAGCAGTTTTGCAGGGTATGCAAAATAGACCTGCTCTAAATGGATAAGAAACACTTAATTGGACAAGTTTTAAACCAACTGAACTTGCAAGTATTTGAGTTCCACATCACAGTAGGCCTTTTGGTGGACTAAAGTGCCCCAAGCTGCTGTGAAGGACTGAACAACACACAGTACCAACACAGGAGCCATCTTTAGCTCAAATGTAGCAAACTCTTCCATCATGAACTTCCCTCTTTTTTTCTCTGCTTACAATCTCTTTCTTTGGAATAACATATGTCTCCTCTGAGCTCTCCACCCAAACACAAACTAGATATTTAACATTGTTTAACTATCAACATTGCAGGGGCATATGATAGCCAATACTTGTGTTTCATTTTTCTCATGTCTGCCCCATTCAAACCCTCATTTTTCTTTTCCATGCTTCATCCCATTGTTTTCTCTCTTAGGACTTCCCTAGTCATAATCACAAACCTTTCTGTCCTTCCATTACTTTCCTCTCTGACTGCAAGGAATGAATTTGGAGAACTGGAATATAAATTGCAGTTCTCTGTGCTTCTCTAAGCAGGCCTAGAAATCATTTATGGAGTTCATTACAATGTACATTCAAGCAGTCCATTTCCAGCAATTCTGATATATTAAGCTTGGGATGGGCCAAGGTAATTTGCCTTTCTAACAGGCTTCTTTGAGAAGCACAAGTAGAAAATATATATTGATCAGATGATTCTGTATTCTGCAATAATCTTTTATATATATTCCACTTATTTTAATATTTTTCCTTTGAGTTAATTTCCTTGTGGCTGTGATGAGCAGACAGGTTTTGCATTGGGTTATGGCTCTTTTTTTCCTTTCAAATGAACTAATTTGTTTTTGCCAGAATTTTTTGTGGATAATTTTAAAAGAAATGCTAATCCAATTTATTACCAGGGCTGCACTGAACCTTTTTTGATTGAAATCATAATTCTGTCAATCTAAAGAGTCAGTCATTGTTGTTTCATTATTCTTTATATCTCTAAAAAAAGATATTTGCTGTTTAATAAGCTATGCCAATATGGTAAGAGATAACTAATTTTATGATATCATATTTACTTATTTCAGAGATATTAAAATGAGAAAAAATATTCATCTCAGAATTGGTTAAAGTCAGGTATATCTTTGTCCACTCCTTTATTTCAGCCCTAACATCATTTTATTTACCTCCTGCAAATAACAGAAATTAGAACTGTAATTTTTTAGCCTATCAATATGATTCAGTTTTTCCTTTCTCAGGTATTTCAATATATTGAACTGATTTTGTAAGTTGGAAAATCAACTTTCCCACACCTCCAGTTTCTATCAGATACCATTTTCCATAAACACTTTTAGTTTCATGCCTCATCTTTTAGTTCTATCCATAGAGGTTGAGTCAATTATCTGATTGTAAATTTGAGAGGGGATTTGGAAATAAAAACTTTAGGGCCTCCCCTTCCACCCTCTTTTTGTAATCCAGCTGCCATTTAATGTACAATTTCCACAGTGCTTGCCTCTCATGGTCTGCATTTCATAGACACTCCAGGATCATTTGGGTAGGTCTGAGGTTATACAGCTCTGCCTGTGGCTGAATGGGTAAATGCAATTTTAAAATGCATTGTTAATAAATACATTATTGTTGTAAATATAAGGCCATCTTTGAATCTCCTTTTTTGTGTATATGTGATTTTCCTGTATCCTATCTTTCCAACCCATAAATTCAAAACAACCAACCTAAATTCTGAGTTGGGTACTCCATTACTTACATTTATATAGTTTAATTTCATCAATACATATCTATATTTTT
>JAQZBX010034750.1:0-24871 GCA_029593785.1 Cabassous unicinctus | reverse complement strand
GCTTAGGGGAAGGTCTTAAACTGGCAAGCCGCCATCAATTGGCATATTTTTATGATTTATCTCATCACATTTTCTCCTTTGAAATGCCAACATGAAAAGAAATCAGGATGGCTGAAAAATAATTACTAAACATTTTGTAATCTAGAGAAATGTTAATTATGCTTGAAACACTTCATTAATACATTTAACCTTATATTTAAAAGGTTCTTAAGGTACATTAAAGGTCAAAATATAATTATGGAATCATGCTTATAAGTGCTAATGATATAAAATAATACATGACAAGATATTACGGAAATTTTTGACAAACTGGCAAGACAAGTACATGTTACACATTATTGTCTTGCCAAAGTTCTTACATGTGGTTCCAGGGTCAAACTTTAACTACTAAGGCAGAGTAGCTAAGCTATAAACCTCCAATGATCATTCATCCATCAGGACAACTAGGACCAATTTCAGGATTAAAAGTGAGTCACTCAGGAAATATAGATTTACTGATAAGATTTTTAAGAGACTCACTAATAAAAAGAAGGAAGTCACAAAGACATCCACATTAACCATAGACTTCTGAACTGTTATAATTCACTAATCCAGTTCTACAAGAATAGTTCCTCCCTCAACCAAAGAATGAATATTTTCTTTCCTTGGATGAATTCACTCAAGCTAAGAAGTAGTTTGAGAATTAATAGAGGATGTATTTCTCCTCCAGATCGTGAATAAATACAAAAAGGACATTGAGGAATAAATTGCATATTTAAAATTTTTCTTATTGACTTGGTGAAAAGGTTTATAAATTTTTTGATGTACAGTAACATTTTAACCAACATAATTAAATGCTCAAAAGAGACAGCTTCCTCTTCTTAAATAATTTAATTTTGTTGTTGAAAATATTATAAATCCTTTAAATGTTATTTATTTTATTTTTATTTCTGCCCATGAAGAATTAACTGTTACAGGAATTCTACCATAATGGCTAAGTACACAGTCAAAAATATGTAAAACAGGATAATGACTCCTAAGTGAAGGGAAACAAATCAAATAAACTCTATGTTTACCCCCAGCTTACTGTCTGGAGGCAGTCTCTAGGCTGTAGCACCGGGAGGGGGAACCTGAACCCAAAGAGTCTTGCTGAGTTACAGAATCAGAGACTGTAGTTCAGGAAGGCTAAAGCAGATAGAATTTGCAGGACAGGATACTGGAGAAGAAGAAGATGTACAGAGAGAGCTCTGGACAGCTAAAGAGAGATTCCTTCTGGTCTTTGTCAAATTCATGATCCACACGTGTAAAGTAAAATTTCACGACATCAAAGAAACACCCATTGAAAATTAATATCGAACAATTCCCAATGATAAGACAAGGCTTGGAATAGTTTGCACCTCAACAGCCAGAGTGGAGAGACCTTGTAATATATAAAGCCTAAGGTAGATTCCTTAGAAGGGCCCTACCTCACTACTGGGGCTAAACTGTCCCTGGAATAAAGGTTACTCTGGACCTGTCATAACAATGCTTAAAAGTAGGCCTTTTGTGGACACTTAGTCAACTGTGAAGTTAGAAGGAGCAGTCCACAGGACTGCCCTCACTTTTGATATCAATCACCAAGGTCAGGAGGTTCCAAAATCACTTCAATTTTGATATTTCACTAAAAGGACTCAGAACCCACTGAAAGCTGCTATTCTCACAGTTATAGTTTATTACAGGGAAAGGAAACAGATTAAAATCAGCCAACTAAAGAAGCTCATGGGGTGGAGACCAAGAAAAGCTCCAATAGCAGAGCTTCCATTGTTCTCACCCCTTGGAGTTCCTTCCTAGAATTGATGTGTGATAACACACATGCAGTATTGCCAACCTGGGAAGCTCACCTGAGCCTTAGTGTCCAGGGTCTTTATTGGGGTGCAATCACACAGACACAGGTGACTGCCCATTTGGCTCATCTTAGTTTCCTGCTCCACTCAGGAAGTTAAGCTGGTACCATGTGATCCAAAGCCCCCACCATTTATCACATTGTTGATATGGCTCAAAGCTCCCACCCTAAATCACATTGTTACTATATGGCTGGCCCAAAAATCCCAGGTAAACAAAGAAGCTTCTATCCAGACATGGCATTCCTATGGCTAGAGATTACTTCCTAGAAGCTAAGTGGAGAAGCCAGACTTCTTTTTGGACAATGTTAGATTCTTTAATACACACCTCATGAAGAAAGAGAATGATCCCGAGTAACTTTCTTATGTGTCAGAATGAAGCCTAATGCTCCTTAAAGGAACAAACAGACCAAAAAAAACTAGTACTCAACAAGGTAAAATTCACAATGGCCAGCATCCCATCAAAAAGTAGTAGACTTGCAAAGAAGCAGGAAAATATAACCCATGTCCAGGAGAAAATCAATCAACAGAAATAAATTCGCAAATGATAGAGATGACAGAATTAGCAGACAAGGTCCTTGAAACTGATTTTTATATCTTGTAAATATGTTCAAAGATGTCAAGATATGAAAAAACAATATTTGAAACAAATATCAGTTATTTGGGACCTTGATTGTTGTGATTCTAATACAATCTGACAAAAAATGTCCACAATTGCTGTTACGCATTGAATCATGACCCCACAGGGACATGCTCAAGTCCTAACCCCAGACCTGTGGATGTGAACTCTTTGTAAATAGGACCTTCAATGATCCTATTAGTTAAGGTGAAGCCAAACTGAATCAGAGTGGGCCTTACCCCAATGTGACTGGAGTCCTTACAAGCAGAGGAAATTTGGACACGGAAGTAGGAAGGGTAGGAGACAGAAGGAGACAGATGGCCCTGTGGGAGAGAGAGAAATTGAATTATAGATTTCCAGCAAGCCACCACTATCACACTATAGACTTCAGAGAAAGCAGGACCTAGACACCTTTGTTTTGGACTTCTAGCCACCAAAACTGAGACAATACCTTTCTTTCATTTAAGTCAACCAGTATGGTATTTGTTATGGCAGCCCTGGTAAACTAAGACACTAACTTTGCAAATATTGATACCACTTTTCAATCCATTCACATTCTCCTATAAAGCCATCTCTTTGATTCCGGTATTGCCTTAAAAAGAAAACCTGAATTATAGGGTGTTTTTTCCCAAAAAATGCTCTACAGTTTAGCAAACTTGTTCTGCAATGGGTCAAATAGTAAATATTTTTGCCTTCACAAGCCATTTGGTATCTGTTGCAATTACTCAACTCTGCCACTGTGGAATGAAAGTAGCAATAGAGAATGCATAAATAAACAGGCATGACTGAATTTGGTCCTTGGGTCAGTTTCCTGACCCCTGCTCTAAAGCGGTCCAATACAAAAGTCACTGGCCACAGGTGTTTACTTAAATTCAAATTACTTAAAATTAAATAAAATTAAAACTTCAGTTCCTGAATTGCACATGTGGCCAGCAGCTACTCTACTGGACAGCACAGATATTAAACATTCCCATAATCACAGAAAGTTCTTTTGGGCAATGCTGCTCTAGAGACTACATGGATGGAGTTGGTAACTACAGAGTTCTTCACTAACCTAGACATGTTGTATTAGACTCTCTCTCTCTCTCTCTCTCTCTCTCTCTCTCTCTCTCTCTCTGTCTCTCAGGGTGGGATCCAGACTTCTGCAGGGTAAATCCTATGTGTAATAAATATGGATAATCACTGGGTTAGAGAATGAGGTCCTTGGGAAGCGGGTGTGGCTCAATCGATAGCGCTCCCGTTTACCACATGGGAGGCCCCGGGTTCGCATCCCAGGGCCTCCTTGTGAGGGCAGGCCGGCCCGCGCAGCGCAGTGGGCTGATGCAGCAAGACCTCACAGCAAGGGGAAGATAAGCAGACACAGAGAAGACACACAGCAAATGGACACAGCAAACACTAGCAGCAAGGGGGGGATAAATAAATAAATAAATAAATCTTTTTTAAAAAAAAGAGAGAATGAGGTCCTTAATAAAGTCTCATCATGGGTTTAAGGTTTTAATCCTAACAACTTTATGCCTTTTGATTATTTCCCTCTTGTACTTTTTCATTTTATTTCCACTCTGCTTGGCCACACATTACAATTGAATCCTATGAACAAGCATGTCTGACTACAGAAATGAGAGAAACAGAAGAGAGACTTTCTGCCCTGACAAAACCTTTCTCACAAAATGCATATGAAATTCTCATTTTCTAATTTAAATTATTTAAAGGAAAAACACCCTGTCTTAGGCCATTATACATCTTGCCATAACCTATAGAATTGGGTGGGAGAGAGTGTAAACTACAATGTAAACTATAATCCATCTTCAGTGGCAATGCTGCAAAATGTTTTCATCAATTGCAATGAATGTACCACCCTAATGAAGGATGTTGTTCATGTGGGTAAATGCGGGCAATGTGGGGAGCAGGGCATATGGGAATCCCCTATATATTTTTATGTAACATTTATGTAATCTAAATATCTTTTTTCAAAAAATTAAAAATTTTTAAAAAGCTATAGCACAGCAACAACAAAATGCTATCATTTTTCTTTTTGGAATAATGAAATTGCTCTAAAATTTTTTGAGGTGATGAATGCAAAACACTGTGATTAAACTAAAAGCCATTGATTGTACACTTTGGATAGATTGTATGGTATGTGAATATATCTCAATAAAACTGCTTTTAAAAATAAAAATAAACATCTTCTTTTGAGTAAATGTGGTAGATGCTACTCTTCTCCTCATTTGAGCTTTCTCCTCAAGTCAGGGTGCCTTTTAATAAATGAAAATAAATATCCCTGCCTAATGCAAATTTGAAAGGCAGTATGTTAAGGTGTGGTATCTGGAGCCAGACCACAAGGATTTGAATTCCAACTCCACCAGTTATTATCTGCATGACTTTGAGCAAGTCACTCAACATTGCTGTGCCTCAGTAGCCTCATCAGTAAAATGTGAAAATAATTGTAGCTACTACCTATTGTTCCTATAAGAATGACATTAATTAATTGCATAAGGACCTTAGAATACTAGCTGGAACATTGTAATTGCTATGTATGTATTAGCTATTATGATTTATTAGCATTGTATTAGCATTAAGGTAAAATTTTATAACATCAATAATATTAATTACAAAAACACGAATTACCATATGGACTCCATGGACTCATTACTAGTTGGACTCTTTCAGCATATATGTATGTCAAGAACGTTAAGAAGAACACTCTTGTGAGCAGGGAGTGGAGCATATGGAAACCCCTTATATTTTTTATGTAACATTTATGTAATCTAAAGCTCCTTTAAAAATAAAAATATTAATAAATAAATAAATAAATAAATAAAGGTGAACTTAAAACCTGGAAGAAGAAAAAAAAAGAATAACACTCTTTTTTTCCAAACGGGAAATTCATATCAATACAAATGTAAGCAAATGCTGAAACTTGAAGTGTTATGGAAGATATGCATCTCTTTTATGCATGCATTGAAACCACTTTCCTACTTTTATCATGTTCCTTATTATTCTTTATTTTTCATACATTTGAAAACAATCTAATGGAATTTTACTCAACCTGAATCCATTGCTGGCATTTATATGTATATATCATTTATGAAGAGAAACCAAAGCAAAAGCAAAAATCTAACATCTTGCAAATAAACTGTAACTTGCTTATTCTTTCCTTTGTGTATCAGTTCTCTATTGCCACAGTAATACTGGGTAGCAAATAACCACAAAATCCGAGTAGCATACCAAAAAAATATTTATTTTTGCTCATGACTCTTGAGATTGACTGGTTATTCTGTTCATCTGAGCTGTGCTAGGCAGGGCTCACTCATGTTTGCTGCTCAACTTTGGGTTGGATAGACAATTTTGCTAATCTTGGCTGGACACTCTCTCATATCTGGGGTTTCACCTAGGGAATCTAGGCTGACTCACCTCTCTCTCTATTCCATGGGTCTCATCATCCATGAGGCTGGCCTGGGCATGTCCTCATGGTGAAGACAGAAGAGCAAGAGCAAGCTCAATCATGCAAATTTCTGTATCATGTGTATAGCATCCCATTGACCAAAGCACATCATTTGGCTAAGCCTAGATTCAGAGTCAGAGGGGAAACAAATATACAGGGCAAAGGTCATGATATAGGGAGGTATTAATCAGGGTCATTGCTGCAATCAGTCTACCACACTCTGTTTCATGAATGTTAACACTTCTGTTTCTTGTACTAAACTCACTGTCTTTAAGCGTCTCATATTCACTAAGGTTCTTAACAAATGGTGCTTTCTTGAAATGCAGTGCACTTCTATCATTGAGTCACATGTATCTGTTTTTAAATAATTTAAATTCTAGTGTCCAGCAGTAACTAACAAAGGGAGTTCCATTTTACTATACTCTTACTCAATTCTACATATAAATGGATTATCCTCTGATTAAATGTGCCATTTCAAATCTTGAATTGCCTTCCCCTGGTTCACCTGTAGCACTGATGATCCAAAATAATCAAAGATGATATTATTTCAGTCATTATTGAGGTAACTAAAGGTCAAGTTGTCATTATCCTAAGGTTTAAAAGTATTTTCTCATTCAATGGTAGGCTTGTCTACTATCTTCAGTTTAAAACTTGTGCTATAATATTTTATTAGCTTAGTCCTTGTGATGAAACTACGGTTATTTCACTTTTATCACAGGCTACCAGATTGTATATACAGTGTTTGATATATGCTTTTGGCATAGGTAGAAAAAGCATTCCAAGATTTTTTTCTTTTCTATTCTTCCAAGCAAACATTCATCAAGTACCCATAAAGCTCAAGATACTACATTAGATACCTAAAAACAAAAGCTAATCTCAGACAATTCCTCAATCTGTTCTCTGGACTCAGAGAGACTCTTTCTAAAACGAGTCTAAAATGATGAGTCAAGTAGAGAAGAGTGGTACAGGGAAAATAGTAACAGTAAGAAGAGACAATATTAGAGATGGTGTTTATCATGATCTTTTCAAGCTTTTAATTATTGTCATAGCTTAATTTGGCCAATTTTCTTTATCATAGGAAGTTTCTACTCAAGACCAACACAATCACTCCCTCAAAGCACAAAGTGATATTGTGGCTGGGAAGAGGATATCTATACAATGCTAATTACCTGTCAGTCATCAGTTCCAGTAGAGTGTCAGGCTATGTTCACTTCAAGTCATGGCAATGTGCCTTTATGATGACTTTGTTTCATGCCCAGCACAAGTTGACATAATGTAGATGAAGAATTATTTACTGATAAATTTCTTAATACTGGACATGTATCATTTCTCTTCTCCCTAAATTTTCATCCTCTGTCTTCCTAATTCTGATAGAGTTATTCTTCTTAATTTAAAAAACCCCATAGTCCTCTAGGGCAGTGCTTCTCAAACTTTAATGTGCATATCCATCACTAAGAATCAAGTGAATGCAGCACCTGATTCAGCAGGTTTGGGGTGAGACATGAGATTCTACTTTTCTAATTATCTCCCATTTGATGCTGATGCTGCAGGCCCATAAACAACACTTTGAGTAGCAAGATCATAAGGGTCTATCAGTGCTAAAAATCCCATCATGACTCACATCTCTGTTTACTTCAGTACTGGTCACAAGGGATTTTATCCCCATCTATAGGCATTCACCCTCTATGCGATACAATTATCCTTCCTCCCTCTCAAACTCTTTCACTGAGCCATTTGAAATTCCTAATATAAGATCTACAAATTCTCTTTATTCTGAACATATCTTTAATCTTTTTATGAAACATTTAGAACTATGCTTGGCACATCTTAGATACTCAAGAAATGTTAGTTGCTATCGTTGTTGTTGTGTTGCCATTGTTAACTGAAACCTGACAATTCCCTAACAACATTGCTCCCCAGCAGAATTTTTTTTCATAATCCATATACTCTTGCCACAAAATTTTAGTAACTATCCTTTTTGCTCCCCATTGCCACTTTCAAACAATTTATACTTCTTTCTCAATTAAATAAAAACAACAAAAACAACTCGTTTGAAGACTGTAACATGTGGCCACACAACTCGCTACCCTACCTCGATGCTGTCATCAACCAACATCCCATCACTCTCCTGGTTCTCAGCTACTACATGTGTTATCACTTTCAGATGTTTCAACACGCATGTGGAGGAACCAGACAGCACCGTGACTCTCAGCTTCCTGAATCTCTCACCTTCATCCATATTGTCCTCCATTCCTCTTCACCTATCCATTCCATGAACAAACTCTAGACCTTGTCATCACCACCTTCACAGTCATGTCCACCATGATCAGTATTTCCACCTCACCTGCCTTGATCTCACTGAAACCTGAAGTGCATTGACCCAGTTTTACTCATATCCCTTAACTGTAACACGATCAAGTACTTGCTCAAGCTAAAGATCTACAAAGCATCTTTGATTAGTCCCTTAAAGGAATTCTTGTTGTTTCCACCTCCCTGAAGCCACACAAATCTATTTCCACTGCTTCAGCCCAAGTGCAAGTCACCACTATCTTTCTTGCTTTAACCTTTAAACTGAGATCCTTTAAAACTTTAAACTTCTGAACTGAAATCCCTCCTTCCACTTTCGCCCTTCTGCAGGCCATTTTCTACACCATACAAGCTAACTTTTAAAACTTATATCAGATCATACCATACCCTATTTTAAACCTTCAGAGGTTTCCCAGTGGTTGAAGTTAGAATAAAATTTGAATTTCTTATCATGGCCTGCCAGAGGCTACATAATTTAGGCCCTGACTTCCTTTAAAACCTCATTTTACATTATACCTACATTCACTTAACTCCAATCACAATGTTCTCCTTTCTGATCCTTAAAAAAAATGCCAAACACCTACAAACTTCATGATAGTTGTGCTTCTGCTTTCCTCTTCTTGCAGCATGTCCGTGGATGGCTTCTTCTATTTTTTCAGGTCTCACATCAAATGTCACTTCTTCAGAGACATCACTGCAGACCATGCTATCTGAAGTAGGTCCATCTCTTACTTATTAATCCTGTGTTTCCCTCTTTGTCCTTATCATAGTTGGTAATTAACTTATTTTTTTATTTTTTCCTTATTTTTGACCTATTTATTAATTTTATTGTCCATTTCCTCTTCCAAACTGTAAGCTCTAAGACAACAAAGACCTTGTTTTTCTTGTTTACTTCCATATCCAGTTTCTAGAGCAAAGCTTGGCACAAAATAGGTGCTCAATCTATATTTGTATATGAATGACTAAATTCCTTTCACTCTTGGTTCAAAATTTTCTTTAAGATTTAAAATTCAGAAATAAGGAATATAACGCCCATTCATTTTAGAAAAAAAAAAGTAGATGTAAATGTGTCAACTTGTAGGAGCTTGGGGGAGCTACAAAACAACCCCACTCTACATATCAACATGTTAAATTGTAAAACACTCTTTTATACATGTCATCCATATATTTCTCTTGCCCAGACATATATTACCCAGACATTTTAAACTCTTTAGTATTTTTTACTTGATTAAAAAAAAAAAACATTCTTAATTCTGCATTTCATCATGCCATATGGAAACATATTATAAAATGCCATTGTTATTTTGGGGGAGAAGTTTGCTATTCATTGACTTTATTGTTATATCATATGTCTCCAGAAAGTTCTATTATCCATCGAGCAGAAGTGAAGCTTGATACAAATGTTCAAAGATGTGGCTGTTCTGCTCCTCCCCAACAGCAGAAGTCAAAAGAAAGATGCCACATTGAAGTAAGCCCAGTAAGCTGGAAATGGAGAGTCAGGAGAACTCAAGTTTGATCATTTCATATTTTAAGGTAATTTTCACTGTGGGAAAACTTAGGCATGGTGGTGTTATAAGAGTGCCCCATCAAATGTTTGATTTACTCCCCATTATTGCATATGCATAATAGTGTGAAAATAGAGGAGATTATATAAATATAATGGAATTTTAAATAATTTTCTATTAATGAATATATACGGAGTACACAAAATTCAAATTTTACATACTTGTTCTTCAAATAATCCTACTTGGATTCATTTATGCCTTTTAAATAGTGTAAGTAGTAATACAGCATCCCTTACAGTCCTAGAGCAAATATGGTTGCTACCTGAGGTTGAAACTTGAGCTGCATAGATGTGAACCCTCTGAAATTTTATGAAAAAAAAACTGCATGTATCATAAATACACTTTCATAGGGAATGTGACCACAGATTTCAGCAGATTCCCAAAATTGTTAGGAACATTAAGGAGATGAAAAATTAGTGACCCACTCTCCTTTTCCAGACATGGAGAAAGGGCAAGAACATTCTCAAGAGAAGGACTTGGTGAACATGACACCTAGAAACTGTTATCTGTTCAGGGATGAGATTCCCTTGAAAGCATATGTCTTTCTAAATTCCTATCCAATCCTAAATTTTAGAGTGCTCAGTACCATTGAATTCAATTCTTACTGTACCCGGCCCTTACCTGGGTGAATACACATGGGCCTGAAAGAAATAAAAGAACCTTAGTTTTCTTCATCGGTTCATTTTCATTTGTCATCACCTCCTTTATTGCAGATGGAAATGGATGTATACAGTCTCCCTATGAAGATAAGAGTATGCATGGCTTCTTTTTTGAGTCTGAAATGTATGTTATGGACACCTAGAGTACATAAATACACATAGAGTACAACACATTTTCATTTTCTTAACAATGCAGACACACTTACAATTTATGAATCATCAATTTTAATGTCATAATTCAAAATTTCAATTGTCTTCTGAACATATGTCTTGGAAAATATTTCTAATGATACAAACTAGAGGAAGTATAGCCCTATTTTTGGTTAGTCTTGACATAATAATTCTGCTGCTATGAAAATTTAAGTTCTGTGTCTACTGTCCATAAAATATTTGACAGCCACTGAATGACAGGCAGCTCTTGAAATCACTTCCAACTGAATATAATCATTTTCTTGTGACAGGTAGAACAATGTCCAATATTCATTTTTCTTCAGTGGATTTTTTTTCCTTGTTAAGATTATGTGCTTTTCATTAGAAAACAAAAAACAAGTATTTAAATAATTCTAGTTCAGCCATGCAGGATTTGATTTAGTTTTTAAAAGGAGTTCTGAACCTTAGATATTAAGAAGAAATTGTTTCTTTATACAGAGAGGTTTTTTTTAATGTGATTATACAATCTGATAAAGTTTCTCTTTTACAAGTAATTGATGAATACTATATATTTAAATGCCTCAGAAGTTATTTTTTGCCTTCAGGAGAAATGGAACAAACCTGCTTTACTCAATTCCCTAATCTTCAGATTAGAAAAATGAAATATTGCAGGCTGTCATATGTGAGGCATCACTACCAAACCAAAACTGATCACAAAATAGAGCTTAGTCTTGTTTAGCTGATACTGTGATATTATTTTAGATCAAGTAAGTGTGCATTGAGGCAGGTTCTAGGATAACATGAATGATATTTTTATTAAGTACAAGATTTAGAAAACTTTTCCATCCTTAGTTTTCCAAGCAGTTACAATGGTGGTTATGAGAATGGGCTTTAGAACTAAAAGGACCCAGGTTCAAATTCTATGACACCAATATTTTTTTCTTGAACTAAAAGATCCTCCAAACTCACGATCTGTATTTCCATCTGTCTACTGTATAACGTTACTTGGATACCAGCAGACGTTTCAGGTATTTCAGCCTTACATGTCCAAAGCCAAACTCCTTTTTTTCCCAAAAAAAACCTGCTCCTCCCACAGTCTTCCCCATCTCAGTAAATGGCAATGCCACCTTCCAGATGTTCAAGAAAAAAAACATAACAAGCATACAAAATTATCCTTTAACTTCTCCTTTTTCCTACCACATTCACTTAATTAACAGAATATATTGACCCTGTACTCAAATATAAACAGAATCTGACCAATTCTGCTATCTAGCCATTAGCATGCTGGTTCCAATGAACATCATCTCATGCCCAAGTTATTGCAATAGCCTCTGATCTTACATCTCTGCTTCTACTCTTCTCTTCTCTGCCATTCTCTATTCAACACAGCAGTGATCCTGTTAACACCTATTAAGTCAAAAATCCTCCAGTAGTTGTCTATCTCATTCACTCTTTACAATGGCCTTCAAAGACATTGTTCCCTAACCTTTTATATTAGAAAAAGTTGGGTTCACCAAAAAATCTATCTACTCCTCCACATTCCCCAGACTCCTAGGTAGGGCCAAGGAATCGAAGAACTAGTATACAACACTCCATCTACCAACCTACTTATTATCTTATGTAACAATCAAGGAGTCCATGTGTTCCAAATAATACCATAACATGATGGTAGAGCTTCCATGTGGAGCAGAGCCTCTAACAACCCAAAATGGATATGCAGCATGAAGTAAACTTTTGTTTTGTTAATCCACAAGGATTTAAAAATAAAAGTGCTACAAAAACTTAACCTAGCCTGTAATTCACCCCATTTACTCCTCTGACCTTGTCTCCTATCACAATCCCATTCTGAACACACCAAATACTCTCTCACTCAGAGAGTTCCCTCTAACTTAAATGGTCTTTCCCTAAATATGAATCTCTTGTAATAGGTTTACTCAGATTTTTTAATTTCTTCTTGAGTCAATTTCAGTAGTTTATATCTTTCTAGGAATGTCTCCATTCCATCTGGGTTATCTAATGCCTTAGCATAAAATTATTCATAGTTACTCTCTTATAATCCTTTTTATTTCTGTGAAGTCAGTAGTAATGTGCCCGCTTTCATTCTTCATTTCAGTAATTTGAGTCTTCCTTTTTTTCGAGATCAGTTTAACCAAATAAATTGATCTTTTCAAAGTACCAACTTTTGGCTTTGTTGATTTTCTTTCTTGTTTCCTATTTTCCATTTCATTTAGTTCCACTCTAATATTTATTATTATCTTTCTAATGCTTGTTTTGAGTTTAGTTTGACCTTCTTTATTTTTTTCCCTAAAGGTGAAAGTTTAGGTTATTGATTTGAGATCATTTTTTTATAACCATAAATTGCCCTCTAAGCACTGCTTTAATTGCATCGCATAAGTTTTGATATGTTGTATCTTCATTTTCATTCATCTCAAAATATTATCTAATTTCTCTTGTAATTTTTTTTTTGGTCCATTGGTTGTTTAGCAGTATGTTGCTAATTTTCCACAAATTTGTGAATTTCCAAAATGTCTTTTGTTCTTGATTTCTAATTTAACTCCATTGTGGTCAAAAAGCATACTTGAATGATTTTAATACTTTTACATTTAATGAGGTTTGTTTTACAGTCTAACATGTGGTCCATCATGGGAAATGTTCCATGCACACTTGATTAGAATATGTATCCTCCTGTTGTTAAATGGAGTATTCTATAGATATGTTAAGTCTAGTTGATTTATGGCATTGCTCAAGTCTTCTGTTTCCTGTTGATCTTCTGTCTAGTTGTTCTATCTATATTGAAAGTAGAGTATTGATGTCTTCAACTGTCACTGTTAAATTCTCTATTTCTTTTTCCAATTTCATTAGTTTTTGCTTCATGCAATTTGGGGCTCCATTGTTACATGCAAATATAATTGTTACATTTTCCTCATGTATTGACCCTTTTATCATTATAAAATATAATCCTTTGTCTCTAGTAAAACTATTTGTCTTAAAGTCTATTTTTCTGATATTAATACAGCCATTCTAGCTTTCTTTTAATAATGTTTTTATGGTATACCCTTTTTCCATCCTTTTATTTTTGAACTATTTGTGTCTGTCTTTTTATTTCTTTGTGTGGATTTGAGTTACTGTATGTATCCTCTGATTTCAGCCTGAAGGACTCCCTTTAGTGTTTCTTGTAGAGTGGATCTGCCACCAACAAATTCCCTCAGTTTTAGCTTAATGAAAAATCAGCTGCTAATCTTACTGAGGGTCTTTTTTCACATGAGGAATTGCTTTTCTCTTGTTGCTTTCAAGATTCTCTTTTTGTCAATGGTTGTGATGTGTGGGTTTCATTTAATTTATCCTATTTGGAGAACATTGAGCTTCTTAGAAGTATAGATTAGTGGTTCTATTAAATTTGGGGAGTTTTTAGCCATTATTCCTTGAAATTTTCTTTCTGCCCCTTTCTTTCTCTTCTTTTCTGGGGGCTTCCATTATACATATCCCATTATGTATATATCTGTATGCTTAGTGGTGCCCCACAGGTCTCTGAGGCTCTGTTCAGTTTTCTACATTCACTTATTTTTGTTCATCAAACTGGATAATACCAATTGCCCTATCTTCAAATTCATAGACTCCTTCTTCAGCTCAAATCTGCTGTTGAACCCCTCTTGTGGATTTTTCATTTCAGTTGTTGTACTTTCCAACTCCAGAGTTCCTATTTGGCTCTTTTTAAATATAATTTCTCCCTTTTTGAAACATCATTCTTATACTTTAATTCTTTAGGCATGGTTTACTTTAGTTCTTTAAACATATTTATAATAACTAATTTTAAATCTTTGGTAATCTTTGGGTAGTAAGTCCAATGTCTGAGTTTCCTAAGGGACAGTTTTTATTGACTGATTTTTTCCTGTATATGGACCATACTTTCCTGTTCCTTTGCATTTCTCATAATTTTTGTTGAAAACTGGACATTTTAAATAATATAAGACAGCAAACTTTCAAATCAGATTTCCCTTCAGGGTTTGTTGTTGTTGTTGCTGCTGCTGTTTGTTTAGTGACTTTTCTGAACTAATTCTGTAAAGCCTGTGTTCATTGTCATGTGGTGCCACTGAAGCCTGCTCATTTATCTTAGTCATCAGCTAATTATTGGGCAGAGATTCCCTTCAATGTCTGAAATGAATAAGTCTCCCAGGCTTTGCTGAGGAACTCTGTGGGCATGTTAGGGTGTGCCTTCAATGCTCTGACCATTTACAACTTGGTCTTACCCTTCATTTTCTGCTTGTGAAGAGCCTCAAAGTCAGCCAGAGGTGACAGATTAGGGCCTTTTCAGGTCTCTCCTGGGCATGTGCACAGTCCTGCACATGTGCATGGCCTTTTTGATTCCCAAGAATACGTCAAAACCTTTCAAAGCCGCAAATGGACAGCTCACTTCCCAGATTTTCCTCTTAGGTTTTTTTGTTAGCCCTTTGTTTTCCCCCACTATTATCCTTGCCTCAGTCAGCTGCAGTGTTAAACAATAGCTGCTGATTGTTTTTTTTTTTATAAACAATCCAAGGGAAAGGCTGTTCAGAGTGAGTAAGATCTTACTTGTTTTAAAGATGAACCCTGCAATTGGGGATTTTCAAGGAGCTTCCAGACAGTTCAAATCGCCTTTATAATGCCTTGATTTGGACATTTTGCTCATCTTCAAAACTGTAAGCTTTTAAGTTAATAAATTCCCATTGTAAAAGCCAACACATTTCATGGATCTGCTTGAGCAGCTTAGCAAACTAGAACATTGACCAAAAAAGAATGCTGGTTACTCTAATACCAATGTCCACTTGTTCTATGGGATTTAAACTGTGTTCCAGGGTTTGGGCTATATTACTTCTGTGTCAGCCAAGTGAAAGACAAATTTTTGATGACCACCTCAAATTCTCCAACTCCTCTTGGTGGAAATGATACCTTAGGAATCTATTCTACCAGTTACTGATCATACTCCTAGGAAGAGTGCTATCTTTTCAGTTTGTAAGGAGACATCACCAACTGAGAATACTAGAGATTTGTAACATTGGAATGGTCTAATTAACAGTACAACAGTAAAATAAACCACAGTCTTGGGTTAACATCTAAGAGCCTGATTCCCACATAAGAATATAAATTTGGGAATTTCCCAGGAGATGTGATCAACTTTAGTGTAGTTGTAGGTATATAGTCTGTGAGTTTGGTCATGAGAGTTACTGCTACCCGCCCCCAACCCACCAAATATATATATATATATATATTTATCCCTTACTTTCTTCTACATAAGAATTTTTCTTTATACAGACTTTTCTACAAAGAGTATCATTATTAGTAAGATTAGTGTAATACCTATATATCATCCTAAATTATTTCTGTGCCTGAACCTTTGGAATGTTTAGTTATTTTAGAGAATAACTGATGTTCCTTTATAAGAAAAATTCATGGTTTTAAATATTTGAGTGTTTTTAGGGATTTGATCTGGAGCAGTACTACAAAAGGAACACCATGGACAATCATCAAAGGGAAAATATGTTTGGGGGTTGAAACAATTCGTATGACCAAAATGAGTCATTGTCTTTTTAATAAGTATGGTTTTAGCAATTTTTCCTGCATGTCTTTTGACAGATGTCATTCTAATATCTTAAGGCTGTTTATTGACTAGACTTGACAAATATTGACTTTAATAGTATTATAGCAGAGATGACTATTGTTTGTTTGTTTTCAGAAGTTGACAAGGGGTGATGTATTTAACAATTTTTCAAATTGGCAACACTAGTAAGAGCTTTAGAGAATTTATTATAGAGATAGAGTGCTGATTTTCCCTAGAAAATATAGATTTAGAATAATCATAACTATTAGTAGGGGGACATGAGAGGAAAGTCAGAAATGTAACCCAAGCCAGAAAAAAGGAAAACAACAACAGAGAAGATAGTAAGCAAGTGTATGTTAAAGAATGTTCAGATGCTTTTGGGCTAATTGCCAATTTCTGGAACTGTCTGCTTGCAAAAGTTCTTTGGAGAACCTCATTTTAGATCTTTAATGGGTATAACTTTCTAATTCTTATTGGACTGGTGATATTGTTTTAGTTGAGAACCATATCCAAGGATTCCTACCTAGTAATTTAACTGCTGTGCTGGCAGTAAGGCATACTTGATAAGAATCCTTCAAGAAAGGTGCAAGAGCAGCCTTTCTCTGATGTCTTTTCCAATATTCTAGATCATCCAGTTTAAAATCATAAAGGGGCTGATTAAGTGGCTGGTAGGGAAAGGCAGCCTGTACCTGTTGATGACAGACTGAATATATTGGGTTACTCTTTTTACAAAACTTAGCTTGATCAACTTGTAAAAGATTGCTATCAAGTTTGTATGGCAATACTAGTCACCTCCCAGTGACTAGTTCATAGGAAGACTATCTATGAGTTCCTGAGAGGGGAGAGCACAGGATTAAGAGCTAAAGATATTACTTTAGGCCACAGGAATTCAAGGTTATTTGATAGTTTAGATAATTTCAGTTTTAATATTGTTTGTCCTTTCCACTTTTTCACAGGATTTGGGGTGCTAAGAACTGAGACAGGTAATAATAAGTTCATTTTCTATTAAGCTGCTCACAATTGGCTTAAATCCTTCCTTGGCTTCAACTTTAAAGAGATATGGGGGGGGAAAGGGGAAAAAAAAGAGAGATTGAAGAATTGTAAGTAAAGGTTCTGAAGAATGAACTCATCGGGGGTCTGCTCCAATTAGTTTCCCAATATCCATAGAGTCTTTTGCCCATAGTGATTCTAGAGCCATAGCTAAATCTCTAGCAATTTCTTGAATTATACATAATGTAAGTCTATTAATATCTAGATCAGGTATAATTTTATTGAGGAGACATTTTCTGGGACTCTAAAACATTCCTTCTGCAGTGCATTTTATCTGGTAGCTCCATCTGCAAAGTAAAGCTCCATTCTATCTGCAGGAGCTCAATCACAGAGAATAAGGAGTGATCTTCTGATAATGGCCCCAAAGAAACAATTACAAGTTAGGACATAGAGAAGAATTTAGGATTGTTATAGATTCCCTTTAAAATTGTTTTAGTACTCTGAGGGAACTGATAATCTGCTGTAGGTGAGATTAGTGGTAACTAGAGCAGCACCCAAATCAACAAGAAAGCGGTAGAGTTGTTCGTTTATATTTCTCTATCATATGCCCTTTTAAGTGCAGAGGAAGGACAGGAAACTACTGGACATTTATGTTTTCCTTCAAGTGGCCATCATTGAAAATATTTTGGATAGACCTTTTGTGTCTTAACTAAATATTGGGCACTAGCTCTTCCAAACACCTTTTGCTTGCATTATCAATAGATATTCTTATTCATTGACTCTTGATTCTTGGAGAATAGAAAGCTTTTGTTCTTAGTTTTATTTCAGGGGCTAGTTGTTTTATCTGGAGAACCAGAGTTTGTTTTTATTTCTAGCTTGTTTGCTTCATTGGCATTCTATAAAAATATTCACCCCATGTTAAAGATCTTCTAAATTGGCAATTTCCCATTCCAAGTTATTTTTTTTCTCATAAGTACCCTATTTCAGTCTAAGCCCATTTACCAAAAAAAAAAAAAAAAGAGGACAGGGCTCTTTTCACTTCAGCTGTAGCATCTACTCCAGAATTTCATTTGAAATTTCCTGATGTCTATTTTTAAATCAGACAATTTTAAAATTCCTTTATTTACAATTTAAAATTTTTTGTCCAATCATTGCTTAAGGGAAAGGCTTTTAAATGGCCTTATGTGGTGTATTTCCTATTTTTCTTACCCTCCCAAGGTTAATTTTTAATTGTGCACCGTTTGGTTATTTAAATCCTCTACTGGCCTTTCCCTTCTTGCTGCTTTTAAACCATTTTCCTCCTGATTGGGAGGTTAACAATAAATGAGTTCATTGGTATAAATCTGTTATTCCAAGAGAATCACTACTTAAAAACATTCCTAGGTTCTGCAGTAAATATTTACTTGCCTGACTTCCTGATTTTTAGAAAAAAAATCTTTCCTCAGAGCTCTTAATGCAGCTCTAAACCAGGGCTTAAGTTCAACTTCTATTTATCTTCCTTCTTGTCTAGCAATATGATTATTCTTTTCCAGAAAGCAGGAGAGCTACGCTGGCCAAACACAATCTCCCTGAGCAAATCAGACTGCTCATTTTAGACAGGATTTGGGGGAAGTGCGGAGTTCAGGGAATGGCAGATTTTCAGATGTTTAAAGGAGTTGACATCATCTGTAAAAGGATGGTTACTCCAGTGAGACTGGTGTCTGGTTGTCACTCGGGGTGTGTTTAATAGGGTGAGTCCATTTATAACTGGCTGATTTCCAGAAGCAAGAAGCTGTAACAGGTTGCCTTGCACAAGCATATTTACTGAACTGGCTTAAAACTGGTTCTGGCCTTATGAACAATCAGTCTTTCCCAAGTGCTGTGAAAACTCTATTTTATTCTCACTGGCCAGAACATAAGCCCCATGAAAGCAATGTTTTATTCACTGTTGTTTCCCAAAACTAGAACCATGCCTGTCATGGTTATAATAGACAATAAGTCTTTGTCAAATAAACGAATGAATGCATGAATGAATCAAGTCTATGCTTAGGCACTTACCTGTTCCATAAACGTTGGCCAATTGCTTAATCTCTTATAGCTTCAGTGTCTTCTGTAAAGGTATTATTTTTATTTACTTTGCCAAGTCATTGTAAGGATTAAATTACACTGTGTGCATAATACATTTAATAAGGTGCCTGATATATAGAAAGATGTCAATAAGCAGTGGTGATAATGTGGTGGTTTCTATTTTTCTTGTTAATATTAGATGGTAGGGTGAAATCTGTGAAATAATTTACTTCTCTCATTGGGCTTCCCAGTATCCTTACTTCATATCGATATCCTGTTACCTGAATGAATGTTTTAATCATTCCCATACTCCTTTATCCTTAATCATTTGAAATGTATCTTTTCTGTGTCCCATTCTCTCAGGGCTATAACCCAGTTCTTTTAATAGCTGAAAACAGCTAATAATGCCATAAATCGATTTCCTTCAGAGGGCATACTTCCTTGCAGAGTCCAAAATAATGACCAATGGTGGGAATTTAAGGCATTAAGGCAGCCTAGAGAAGATTTTCAGCAGGAAGGAAGAGTGTTGCCTATCAGCCTTGAATTCATCTTAAGGAAGATGATGGAGCCCACATTCCATGCCAGGCTGTCTATTCCATTTATCCACAATGCCTTTCTCATGATGATGCATGCGTTCAGCTCTCAGGTATACCAATCTAGAGTTGAGGGAAGAGGGCTATCTGTTCAGAGACACAAATTTAGAAATCAAATAAAACAAATTCTTAAAAAAAATATCCCGACAACCAGACCAGGTATCAATGACCTTTCTGAGGGCAGTATAAATGGGGTGACGCCTGCCAAAGCTATACTGAATTGTTTGAGGAATAACTGAGAAGTAAGGAAGTGGTTACAGTAAAGGTAACTTATTCTTTCAAAAAGTCATTTGGTAATAAGGAGTGACACTTTGAAAGGTAGGGTAAAAGCAAGGGTTGTTGCCATTTTTTAAAAAAATGATCAGTTTAAGGTAAATTATTATAGACTGAGGGAAAAGAAACAAAGTCATCTAAGAGACTCAAAAAATAATGGATCAAGCAGTTGCTTTAGCAAGATCTCAAAGACTTGTAAATTTATAAGCCTGCCCTGTATTTATGAAAGAAAGAAACAACAATCCAAATTAGAAGTAAGTGAAGCTAATAAAAAGGGCTTATTAAGCAGATTCCACAATGAATATTTCCTTAATTTACTGTAATCTCAAAGTTTGGTCCCATGTTATTCATAACCACTCAAAACCATTATGGATTTGAAAATATCCTGTAATTTTTCTTCTTATCATTCTAATAGTAATAATACAATGATAATTCTATAAAATAGAGACAGTGCTAAGTGATTTGCATGCATTGTCTCATTTATTCCTCACAACAACACCCAATGAGAGATTATTGCCATCCCCATTTACTGAAGAAAATAACCAAGGTTCACAAGGGTAAGTAACTTGCTCAAGAGACACATGTGGAAAGTAAAGTTGTTGGGAATCAGTTGCAAGTGTATAATCCAAAAACCTATGCTCTTAAGCATTTTTCACACAGCGTCAGAAACAAAAGTAATTGAACATCTGTTACTTTTTCATTTGCCACATATTCCAAAGAGTCAGGCACATGACTTACGCTGGCCAATCAGGCACCCCTTTCCTCTAGGCAGGGTAGGACCTCACTAAAACTGAGAAAATCGGACAACGCTAGGAGACCAATGAGCCAGAATTATCAAGAAAAAAGTTTTCTTTCCCTTGAGGCTGCTAAGAGAGTATTATTTGAGTCTTGAGCTGTCAGTCAAATGGAGAAAGCCTATCTGAGATAAACAGAGACCTGACGAAATAATTAGAATGTCTGGATCCAACCACACATGAGACTATCTCCTAATTAATTTCCTATTGTGTTTAAGCTCATTTAACTTGAGTTTCTGTCACAATGGAAATATTCCTAATAAAATAATGTAATCAAAAAAGAATAGAATGTGGAGTCAAACAAATTAGGATTCATATCCTGTCTCCTGACCTTCTATTTCTCAGAAATTGAATAGTTGTTTTTGAAATTCTTTGAATCTGTAAATTCTTGTCGATAAGCACAGGAATAATAATACCTACTGTATGCCTTGTCTTCATGTCTACAGGTAAAGTAAAATGAATAAGAGAATAGGTTGGAGGGATGGTCTACCTGGATTAAAATCCTGGCTCCATACTTGCCTGCTAATGACCTTGGACAATTTATTTGCACACTTTCTCCCTCCATTCCTTCCTTCCCTCTCTCCTTCTTCTAAATCAGGGGTTCTTAACGTGTTTTGTTCCACAGACCCCTTTGCCAGTCAGGTGAAAACCACAGACCCCTTATTAAGTCCACACTATACTGTGTATTATTTAATAAATATATCACATCCGCACCAACACGTCCCCACAAGAAGAATGTGTTTTTGAATTTCAATTCAAGCTCACGAACCCCTGGTTAAGAACCCCTGGTCTAAGCTGTGCTCCCAAAGGCGGGGTGGGGGGGTGGGAACTAAGCAGATTTACAACCTTCATTCAGCAAATATTTATTGAAACTTACTATGTGCCAGGAACTGAACTAGTTGCTGGGAAATCAAAATGAGCAAAGTAGACATGCTCTCTGCCCTCCTGGGAAAAAGACAGACACTAAAAATAATCACATGAATAGATGCAATGTATGTGGCAACTGGAGCTGTCCATCCCTTTGAGATACTGGTGAATTGCTTTGAATGCCCCTCCCCACCCCCATGCCATGACCGTAACTGAAGTCTTCCCCAAGATTTCTGCCAATTCCATGTGGGAAAGGGAAGGACCTAACTTCCCTTCTAACTTCTTGGGCACTGGCTTCCTGATATATGCCTTGGTCATGCACCACTTTGATCCCTGCATTAAAAGGGATTCCCCTTATTCAATTTCCACAACAACAAAATCTCCTAGTCCAAATATTTATAAGATTGGTGATCATTATTGAAGGTTTTGTCTGGATCCTAAGGAGGAGTCCCTTGCATAGCTTACAGTCTTTCTCCATATCACTACCTCCTCCATTGTCCCTTGTTTTCCTCCTGTTTCAATTCCCTTATGGAGAATTTATGGATTATGGAATTGAAATTAATAATTTAACAAGAGTTCCAAATTCTTCTCCCTCTATCTCATAGGACAGGTTTACCTCTCCTTACACAAAGCACAGATCAACTTCAATTCCAAATGCATATTGAAGTATTTTCCCAACAAATACAGTTCTCTCCCTAAGAGTAATTCTCCTGCTACCTGTTAAAGTAACATGTTTTTTCACTACTTTGTGACAATGTAAAACAAGGGAAGTGACCCAGTCTAATGGGTTAAAAAAGGATTCCTTGGGATGATATCTGAAGAATAAATAGAACTTAACCAGTTACAGGAGTGAAGGAGAACTTTCCAGAGAAAGGAAACAATATATTTAGTTTGTTTGTTTTTTAAATGAAGAGGAAAGATAATCAGAATGAAAGAATAAACAAGATAAGAGAATGAAGATGAAGCCAGCTTTGAAGTTGGTACAGAAAATATATGCATTGAAGTCCTATATAATTGTAAAATCTAAACTGAAGTTTCCACCAAACAACACCTGAAGGAAAACATAGTCAGTGGTAAAATTGAATTTGCATCAAATAAAAGCACACCAAGAAATACTTCTTCTACCACATGGTTGATGATTTACTAGTAATAATAGCATTAACATATATTGACTGCTCACTTGTATCATCTCATTCAATCATCACAAGTCTAGGTAGCAGATAACATTATCCTCATTTTAGGCTTGAGGCTAAGAGGCTATAGGGCCTGTGCACGGTTGCTAAACTGCTAAGTGGAAGAGTCAGGATCCCAAACCAGGCCAGCCATCTGGCTCCACAGGCCTTTATCTTAACTACCATGGTACGCTGAATTCATGTCCTCTGCCTTCTCTGCTTTCCTAGGACAATAATGACAGGCAGGATTTTAGTATTTTGCAGCTCATGGAGAGCTACCCTTCCATGACATCATCTAGCCTTGGTTTGGTGCAAACATAACACTTGAAAACTTCCCTGAATTCATGAGGTTCTCTTTCCATTTGGTCCAATCAGATTCCTTTTCTTTGGAATGTACACAGTGTGCTCTGTAATGTGTGTTTTTGTGTTATTTTTATGTTATTGAAGCCATGAGAATGAGAACTTTGAAGCATTAAATTTCGAGGGTCTATGTGAAAGAATGCCTGGCTCAGGATGTGATTTTTTTTTTTTTTTTTTTTTTTTTTGAGATAAAGGGGCTGGGGATTGAACCCGGGTTCTCATATGTGGGAAGCCGGTGTTCAACCCATGATATCTTTTTAATAATGGTATTGACCATGCCAGAAAAGATATTTTGTGTGTGTGAAAGTAAAAATGTTTATTTTGCTTGATTTCTCAAAGTATAGTTCAATATGATGTCAGTTTTGTTTGTTTTTTTACATTTGTTACAATTGAAGAACACATATTGAAGCATTACTACTAAGCATGGTCTATAGTTTACATTATGGCTTATACTTTGCACCACACAATTTTATAGGTTTTGACAAAATGTATAATGGCCTGTATCTGTCATTGCAATGTCATTCAGAACGATTCCAATGTCCCAAATATGCTCCATGTTACACCTATTCTTCCCTCTCCTTCCCCTCAGAAACTCTGGTGGCCACTGCCTTTATATCAATGATACAAGTTCTTCCATTGCTAGAATAATAATAAGTCTACTTTAGTCCATAGTTGCTTTCCTATCTTATGTTTGTTTGCTCCTCAGTCTTGAGGATTTTGGGATGGTGATGCCCACTCCGCTTCTGATTGAGAGGGGGTTTAGATCCCATGAGGCAGATGGATGGAACTGCCTTGGTTGCTGTTGTATATACTCTTTTTTAGGATGGGCATTGTCCATCATCATCCTTTCGTTAGTTGTCCCGGGTAAGTCTGATGAACTGGAGAATAAATATTAATGCCAGCTTTTAATGTCAAAAATTTGGTTCCACTGAAACTGCATAATGCTACAGAGAGCTATCACTTCAGAAAATGTATTTTTAATCACTGTCATGAATAAAAATGATCAAGATGATCAGTAATCTAAGGAGCTCAGAATACAAATAAGTCAGCCATTTGAATCTGGATTTTTACACGCGAACCTCTGGCAAGGTCTTCGTGGTGTGGTAGGCACACCAGTCATTTCAACCATTCATATGTCCAATGGGGGATCTTTGCAAGATCAGCTCAGATGCGGTCACCAAAAACTATGGAAAGAGTACAAATTCAATTTTCAAAAGCCATTACCTGCCCTTCTCTCCCCTGTCCTCAGGGACTTTTTCCCATCTACTCATTCCTTTTCTAAGCATCCTCTGTCCCCCATCTCCATTTCTTGTCATGGAGTGCCTTATAAGGAAAGCATTATAAGGCTACATTGCCAAAGCACTGAATGTTTAAACCTTCTACATAGGACATTAGTTCATAGCTTGAATGTTTTGAAATCTGATCAACATGTCGACTCTCAATACATTAAGCAAAGCAAGCAAAATTAGTCTACTTTATGTCAGGTGCTTAGTACTAATCCCTTAATAATGTGCTTGAGAGCAGAAACCATTAATAAATGCAAAATTCCTTAAGACAAGCTTGAGTAATTAAGGCATACGTGTATCCTTCTAATTAAAAA
>JAQZBX010034749.1:0-24852 GCA_029593785.1 Cabassous unicinctus | reverse complement strand
CGCTATCCATTGCGCCACAGCCGCTTCCTGCCGTGAGGTTGCTGCATCAGCCCACCGCACCGCTCAGGCCGGCGTGCCCTCACAAGGAGGCTTCGGGGCGCGAACCCGGGCCTCCCATATGGTAAACGGGGGCTCTATCCACTGAGCCACACCCGCTTCCCCCAAAGTATGTTTTATTTTTCCTTCATCACAAGACCCTGACTCTTTAAGTGGAAGCTACCTGGGGGCTCACAAAATACGACTGCACTGGGAATGCTACACCTAGATTTTTGCACCAAGGCTGAGTCCCTTTGTTTAACTTAATGGTTGGCCAAGAAGTCTTAATGGTCTATTCACCACCTCTCTCACCTTCCTCACCTCCAAAATGTTTGGAACCTTTCTTTGCTATTTAGGGTACAAAAGCATTTGGCTTTCCTAACCCTGTGATTCTGAATATTCAAACTTCCTCTGTTTCCTAACATTTCTCTTTGGAAATGGGTCGGTTCTTTACTGTGTTATCTTGCTAAAAGCATCAAGGAACAGCCAATTCATTTAACATTCTGGCCTTTTCCCACTGCGACCACTACAGCTATCAGCCTTATAGTTGATAAAATGTTGCCTGAAATATATGTCCTATCTGTGAATGGACATGTGAATGGTAGGCCAACACCCATGTTTTTGGTTTTTGTTATGACAGCGCCTCAGGATTCAGGATATCAATTTCAATGTTAGAAATAATAGGTGAGAGAGTGCACAGGGTCAAGGTCTAGCTTCCTAGCTCAAATGTTGGTGGAATGGTGATTGGCAGGGAAAATCAGCATACCCCTAACCCCCAGGATTCCCCAGTGGGATTCCCTGACTACTGAAACTGCCATTCTGTCCATAATTTGTCCTCTTCCCTGCTATAAGTAAATTTAACAGACCCACAATCCCTTATCAGAGACTCTTTAGGCCAGATGTTTCAGAATTTGGAATATTTTCACGTTTAATAAAGTATGATGACTTAAATTCCATAATGGTTTGGGGCAGCACAATCAAATGCATTAACATTTCTGTAGTAAATTATATGAATATTAAGTCAGATAAAGATTACAAAAAGCCTGTCAGGTGAAATCAGGTTTGACTGCCACATGAGATTTGATGCCAAATAGATGAAAAAATACTTTTTATTTTCAGTTTTTGTATTTGGGAATTGTAACAACAAAACATTTCATAGAAAATCATCAATCCTGTGAGTTTAAGGACTTCCAGGAAAGATGGCAGACTAGAAAGACACAGGATTCTCTTCACTCACAGAAAAATAGCTAGAGGACAGGCTGAAGCAGACTGAAAAAAATCTATGGTTTAGCACACCAGGTGAAGGCTGGACACTGCCCAGAGGAGAGGGGGACAAAGGAAAAGAATCTCGATGGCAATACTGTGAGTTAAAAGCCACAGCTGCTATTGCTGGCACTCTCTCCCACACTAAAGACACTTTTGAATTCTTAGTCCTCCGGATGGCTACAGACAAAGGAGGCTCCAGGGATCCACCGTCCCAGGAAAGGGGAGAGAGGGGGACACAGCCTAAGGCTGACTCAGCTTCTAATCCACAAATTTGATCTGAATTCCACCAGCCCTTCCAGGCCAGGTGGGGCTGTGCCATTGTTTGCCTTGGGAGCCAGCTCAGGACTGAAGAAATCTGGGACTAAAGAGATCTGACGCTCCCATCTCCCTCTCTACTAACCAGGACTAATTGTTGAGGCTACAGAGGGGAGTGGAATTATTTCCTACCTGGGAATAGGGAGGGGGCTGCCAGCAAAGCCTGGAGAACTGTCTCTGAGAAAGTTTGAATTATGAGGCTCTTAGCATCCAGGAAGGAACCTCTATCACATTGATCAGGTCCAGTCCCTGATGCAGCAGATACACCCCAACCAGGCATTGAATTGAGAGGGCTGTCAAAGAGTGTGATCTGCTGGCAGACCAAGGAAGTGCTTGTGAGAAGATTAAAATAAGTAAGAAAGGCTTTTTCTGGCTTTTACAGCCTCCCTCCTCAAGGCCCTAGGAAGCAGGTCTGCAAACTGAGTCAAGAGCCCAGTCTAGAGCAATTAACAGGGACAATCCTAAAGACCCAGGTTGAACCAACAATCAAAGAACAGCAGTAACACACAGCCTCCCACCACTAAATCCCTATGAAAGAGAAATTGAGCATCTGAGTAAACTACCATCCTAATCAGATGCCTAGACATCAGCCAAAAATTATGAGCCATACTAAGAGAATGGAAGACATGGCCCAAGAAAAGGAATATATCAAAGCCCCAGAAGAGATGCAGGATTTGAGACAACTAATTAACAGAAATAAAAGGGATCATAAGAGGATATTATGTGGAACTGTATGCCAAGAAACTAGACAACCTAGATATAATGGACAAATTCCTAGAAAAGCATAAACAATCTACACTGATGCTACAAGAAATACAAGAACTTAACAATCACATTCAAGAGATTGAATCAGTCATCAAAAATCTCCCAACAAAGAGAAGTCCAGGACCAGATGGCTTCACAGGTGAATACTACCAAGCATTTTGAAAAGAATTAATGCCAATCTTGTTTAAACTCTTCCAAAAGATTTAAGAGGAGGGAAAATTACCCAACACATTTTATGAAGCCAACATCACCCTAATACCAAATCCAGACACTACAATAAAAGAAAATTACAGACCAATCTCTCTAATGAACATAGAGGCAAAAATTCTCAACAAAATACTTGCAAATCAAATCCAACAAGATAACAAAAAACTTATACATCAGACCAAGTAGGATTTATTCCTGGTATGCAAGGCTAGTTCAACATAAGAAAATCAATCAACGTAATACACCACATTAACAAATAAAATGAAAAAAAAAAACCCACATGATCACCTTAATTGATGCAGAAAAGGCATTCCACAAAAACCAGCATTCTTTCTTGATAAAAGCACTTCAAAAGACAGGAAGAGAAGGAAAATTCCTCAATATAATAAAAGGCATATATAAAAACCCACAGCCAACATCATACTCAATGGAGAAATGTTGAAAGCTTTCCATCTAAGATCAGGAACAAGATAAGGATGCTCACTGTCACCACTGTTAGTCAACATTGTACTAGAAGTTCTAGCTAGAGCAAAGAGACAAGACAGAAAAATTAAAGGCATCCAAATAGGAAAAGAGGAAGTAAAACTCTCAGTATTTGCAGATGACATGATCCTATATTTAGAAAATTCTGAAATGTCTACAACAAAGCTAACAGAGCTAATAAATGAGTTCAGCAAAGTGGCAGGTTACAAGATCAATACACAAAATCAGTAACGTTTATGCACACTAGTATTGAGCAATCTGAGGAGAAAATCAGGGAAAAAATTTCATTTACAATAGCAAAAAACCTCAAATACCTAGGAATCAATTTAACCAAAGAAGTACAGGACCTACATGCAGAAAACTACAAAACAATGATAAAAGAAATCAAAGAAGTCCTAAACAAATAGAAAAGACATTCTGTAGTCATGGATTAGATGACTAAATATTGTGAAGATGTCAATCCTACCTAAACTGATTTATAAGTTCAATGCAATACCAATCAAAATTCCAACAGCCTACTTTACAGAAATAGAAAAGGCCATTACCAAATTCATTTGAAAGGGAAAGTGCACCCAAATAGCCAAAAGCATTCCAAAATAGAAGAGGGACATAGTAGGAATTTCACTGCCTCACATTGAAACATATTGCAAAGCTACAGTGGTCAAAACAGCATGATGATGGCATAAAGATAAACACATCCATCAGTGGAATAGAATTGAGAGGCCAGAAATAAACCCTCACCTCTATGGTCAACTGGTTTTTGACAAACTTACCAAGACCATGTTAATGAGATGAAATAGGCTCTTCAAGAAATGGTGCTGGGAAAACTGGTATCTATAACCAAAAGAATGAAAGAGGACCCCTATTCCACTCCCCATACAAAGATAAACTCAAAATGGATCAAAGACCTAATTATAAAAGACAAGTTCATAAAACTATTAGAAGAAAATATAAGGAAACATCTTAAAGACATTGTGGTGGTAGGCAATGGTTTCTTGGACCTTACACCCAAAGCACGTACAACACCACCAAAAATTAACAGGACCTCCTCAAAATTAAACATTTTTGTACTTCACAGGACTTTGTCAAAAAGGTAAAAAGGCAGCTGACTGAATGGGAGAAAATATTTGGAAATCACTTGTCCGATAAGGGTTTAATATCCATGATATATAAAGAGATGTAACAACTCAACAATAAAAAGACAAACAACCCGATTTAAAAATGAGCAAAAGACTTGAATAGACATACAAATGGGAAAAAAAACACATGAAAAAATATTCAGCATCACTAATGATTAGGGAAATGCAAATCAAAACTACAATGAGATATCATTTCACATGTATCAGAATGGCCACTATTAAAAATACAGAGAACTACAAGTGTTGGAGAGGATGTGGAGAGATAGAACACTTATTCCACTGTTGGTGGAAATGCAGAATGGTACAGCCACTGTGGAGGACTGTTTGGCAGTTCCTAAAGAAGTTGAATATAGACTTGCCACATGACCCTGCATTACCACTACTGGGTATATATCCAGAAGAACTGAGAGCAGTGAAAATGAATAGACATCTGCAAACCAATGTTCATCGTGGAAATAACCTAGGTGTCCATCAACTGATGAATGGATAAACTGTGGTGATTTCACATGATGGAATATTATGCAGCTGTAAGAAGAAATGAAGTCGTAAAGCATATGACAAAATGGGTGAACCTGGAGGACATTACGTTGAGTGAAGCAAGCCGGGACACGAAAGGACAAATATTGTATGACTGTGCTACTATGAACTAAATATATTAGTTCATATTAGTAATACACTGCATGATTCCATTTATATATAAAATGTAAATATAAATCAGTTTATAAAGATGAAATTTGATTTGTGATTATGGAGGGCTAGGGAAGGCATGCTAAGGGGTGTGGAGTTTTTGTTTTTGGAGTAATGAACTAATTCTAAAATCTTTTGTGATGATTCATGCACTACATTGTGATTATACTAAAAAGCCATTTATTATACACTTTCGATAGATTGTATGGTATGTGAATATATCTCAATAAAACTGCTTAATAAATAAATAATTGTGCAAGAATAGCCAGAAATAGCAGCTATGCTCAGCAGGGGAAACAGAGAGAGATTGAGAAGTAAAGAATTTTCTTGTTTGTCTGCTTTTTATTATTATTATTGAAATAATGAAAACACTGTAATAATGATTGAAGTGATGAATGCACAACTATGTATTATACAAAATACCATTGATTGTACACTTTGGATGAATTATATGCTTTATTGATATGTATCAATAAAACTGGTTTGTTAAAATCCTGTGAGTTTGTACATCTAACCAGTTTATAATGTCACATCTTTATTTCTGTCCATTATTCCTCCTTTTGATCTAGTTCCAAAAGAATCAGGTGAATTATAGACTCCAAAATTAATTTTGTTGTCCAAAGCAAAGTAAAACTAACCTTAATTCTTAATTCTTTAAAATACAAAGCCTTTCTTACCTCCTGCAATAATTTTGTTTTTCCCTATTCTGAGTTAACACCCTCTGGTGGTCATCATCAGATAATTCTTCAATGCTGATATAACCAAAATTACACCAGCAAACACTCAGATTATTTTAGTTAAGACCACTTGTAGTCATGGAAGAACAGAGGATGTAAAAGTTTTAAAAATTAAGAGAATGACCTTAATTGCCTCTTAGTTACTCTATCAGAGAAACAAACTAAAGTTTATTTCATTTAATTCTTATAGATTAATGGTATTTAAAAACAATTTTACTGTATCAAAAACTATATTTTGGCTTTAGGACCTAATTTACTTGACAATGGTGGGGAGGGGAGTATTGAACTGTAATGGCAGAAGCTAAAATAATCTATTGTAATTGTATAATGTACTTATCCTATTTTAAATTTTACACGTTTGACCTGTTATTAAACCTGAAAGTACCCCCAAATTTTACTAAGAATGTGTATTATATTCATTTGACAAACACAAAATGCCTAATGTGTGGTAAGGTACTACATTAGGGTTAAAGATCATTTTCCAGTTTTCCCATCTTCTCTAAGGCTACCCTTACTCTTCCATGCATTTAGATTTCTAAAGTCAAATTCCAAAAGTATTTCCTAAGGCATTTTCTCTCCGATCCACTCCTCATCTTGACCTATCAGATAAAGGGTAATTTTATTTCCTAAGTTCTTCAAAGCCGTCATACTGTGGAAACGATGAGCTATAATTTGAGAAAAAATTATTGAAATTTGGTAGCAATGCTATTAAGTGTTATTAATTTATAAACAAGATTTAAGTTACCATCTGATATTAAGCCACTTGATATTTCATCCCCAAATCCTCCTAAAGTTAAAATATATAGTCACAGTTGAAAAGACAGCTGCAAAAAAACCCCTGTTCATAGATGCCTAGAGTATAATTTATGTTTTAACTACTCTGAAAAGGTTTTTTTTTTTACTGAATATAAACTATTTGTAACTGGTATTCTAAATTTCTAGGTATATTAAATTCACTACTAGCAATTAATTTTAGTATGTAAGCAGTCCCATCCTGTGTCTCTTCCAAATAAGGGACTGATACCTCAAAAAGATGACTAATTCTAGTAACAAGATGTTTTTCTAGAGAAATTACAAATGGAAGCAAGGTTATCTTTAAAAATATTCAAGAAAAGTTAAGCTGCTTTAGCCTAGTCAAGTTAAAAGCCTTGAAAAAAGCCAACTAAAATAAAGAAAAGAAAAATACACATATTTTCCTCCTTTATTAGAGAAAAGAATGAAATTGAAGTCATTTTAAGGAACAAAGGCAGATTAGTAGGGTAGTAAAAGAAAAAGCCATTTGGGTATTAGGAAAGAATCTACATGTTTAAATGATAAATGGAGATGTGTGTAAAATCTCCCCAGGCTTTGTCTATGGCATGAATCTAGTACACATTATTTGTTAGAGTTTAAGTTTTGGTTAAACCTATCAGCCATGGTACATTCATGGAGGGAGCAATTAGCAGTGACCTGGTAAAATTGATTGGTAAAATTTTACCACTTCAAGCTCATGGAGTTTAACCAAATGTTAAAGTTAAAACGAATCTGCAACCAAGAAAGTAAAAAAAGCTTTAATAAGTCTTCAGAAAAAATGTTCACATACAAAACACTTGTCAGCCAAGAAGATTTCCATAAAATTAAGTAAGGATTTATCTCCTGTAGTAGCCATTTACTTTCAGAACATTCTCATCTAGAATTATTATATATTGTTAGCTCATTTGGGCATTCTAAATACAAAGGGAGAGTGGGAGCAAGAGTCCTTGCAAAATGTGTTAAATTCAGTGAGTATAAATAAATACAAAGTTATGGTTAAATATGTACTAAGAGTTTCTACCACCAATCTATGAGTTCAGAATACAGCAATGGAACAAAGCACTTAATTTCATTTTCAACTTACTCTCTGAAATAAGGAGTGAACAGTATACCTAGCTATGTTTGTCTTCCTTTAGAAAAAGGAGAAACTATAGACTCATTTTCCTTATATATAAGCTCTAAATGCACCACTGGGGAGGGGGTTGTATGGGAACTTATTCGGGGCTTGCACAAGAATGGGGTGTATGTGTCCATGAAGGAATCTAGAATCTCACCCAATTAGCTCTCCAGATAGATAGTATTAGAGTAGTTCTCTGGTCTAAAAGATACAGATAACCTTCTAAAGTGTTTCAAATTGCTAGCCAAACATAAAAATTTCTTCAATAAAATATTTAAAATGGAACAAAATAGCTCCATTATAATTAGTTCTTGACTTGGGAACTGCTTTTAAAAGAGAAGCAGTAGTAATATTGCTCCTATCTACCTTAGAGGAAGCTTTAAAGATAATAAACTCAAAATCGATTTGAGTTTGCCAGAAAAAAAGCAAGATAAAAATACAAGGCATTTTTAGCCATTAGACTCTCTTAATGATCAACTAAAAGAAAAAATAACTTAAAGCCTCCCCAATAACAATTTATCTGTTAAAAAGGGTAAAATTTAAGAAGGGAAAATGTTTAGATTTTATTTTCAAGAGCAATGTAGGTATAAGCCATTCTGTGAATGGAATAAGCCATTCTGGCATAAGGCAAGTATAAAAGCTTGAAAAATAACTGCACACTATTTTTGATAAATCTATTACCTTTGCATTCAAATGTAAAATATGTTGCACTATTAATCAGTGATTCTATGAATGACTTAGACATTTGTTTTGTTGACTTGTCTGTCAACAAAGCACTTCATAAAGGAATCTGTAATTTTAAGTGAACAGCTGACCACAACTATAATTTGACACAAAATAGGTAAATGTAGGTCACATACAACACTTTCAATTGTTGATAGAATCAAACAACCATACAGAAACTTTATTGCATTTAGCTCTGTACAACAGAACACTCTCGTTTTTATTATAGGTCCACCAATTATGTTGTTATATAGCCATTTAAGCATAGATTTTAATAACTGAGTTTTCCAAAAGCAGTGAAGGTGCTACATATTATTTGCTATGTCCAAACCAAAACTATCAAAACTGTGTAACGTCTAATGATATTAATCTCTTAAATCTGATATGTAACTTGCCAGTTTTCTTTTATTCTAAATTCAAAGAGCAGGCAACTTCAGAGATATTTTTCCCCCCTCTGAAAAGAAAGACTAAAATAAATGTCTGAAAGAGTAACAATGGTAGATATTAGGACAGGATGTAGATATTGATTCAAGTTCAGTTGTGGCACACTGATTTTAGAATGCCAAATATCTCTGTCAGGAATAAAAAAAAATACTTGAATACAGTTTACTCTTTTCGTACTCTTCTTTTGCGTACTGACTTTACTGGCCCATCTCCAGATCCCGTGCTCTCATCTGCTTCTTTCATCTAGAAAAAAACAATCAAGAAAAGATTCATTTTAATACAATGGGTAACTGATAGTAGTAAATAATTTATTCCTTATCCTCGAAAATACATACTCTATCAATCAAACGCTATCTTACATATGTTCATTTCCTTATGCAATTGGATAACTAAATGCATTTTCATTTGTTCACCTTTTGGCATGATTACATTTTTAGAATAACCTTGCTTATCAGACAAGCATCTGACAAGGACTACTATGAAGAACTCAATTCAAGATTTTATGACTTAGAATGTAAGCTTATTATAATTAATTGTTATATAATACTTTCATTTTAAAAGTAGGATTATTAAGCACTGACTATTCATGACAATCTTTCTGTAAGTAATGAATTGCTGGGCTGGTTTAACAAAGCCTTTTACAGAATATCTGGCACATACTACCTCCAGAAAAATTAAGACAGAGGAAAGGGAAACATGAGAATAGTGGTTTGGCTTTTTCTTTTCCTTTTATTATCCCTCCAGAATAAGTGGTTTGTATATAAGTCGGTTTAAAATCATGGAACGAAATTAAATAATGAATGTATTATATGATATACAAATGAGTTCTGAAGGTTCTCAAGAATAAAATTATTTCTCAAGGTTACATAATGTACAAAGAATTGACTTATTTTAGCTCACTGACAAATACATGTAAAAAGTTTTAAAAGTCTGCATGATGGAATTTTAAGATCTCTTTAAAGGTACACAAAATGATTTGTGAAGTAAGATGTAACTAAAATAAATAATAATAATATATTGTAATTACTAATACATAGTAATACATAGTACAAATAAATTTATTAAGAGAGTAAAAGCTGAAACAATGTCTGTTTCTGTTCTGGAACATATTATCTTGATTCAGCTCCCTCTATTTTTTTATTGTTGTTAGGTTAAGTGTTTACTCTTTATTTTCAACGAAGTTTTAGATTACAGAAAAGTGACATGGAAAATATAGGGGATTCCCACATATCCACCCCTACCCCCTCTCACATTGTTACCTATTACCTATTTATGTACATTAATGTTGTACATTTGTTACAGTAGATGAACAAACATTGAAGGATTGATACTAACTATGGTCTATAGTTTATATTATGGTTTACACTTTGCACCATATAATTTTATAGGTTTTGATAAAATGTTTAATAGCCTGTGTCTATTATTGCAATATCATGCAGAACAATTCCAATGCCCTAAAAATGCCCTATGTTCCACCTCTTCTTCCATCCCCCTCCCCTCAGAACCTCTGGTAACCACTATCTTTATATCAGTGTTACAAGTTCTTCCATTACTACAAAAATGATAAGTCTACTTTGGTCCATGGTTGCATTCCCCCTTTATGTTTGTTCATTACTCAATCTTGAAGATTTTGGGATGGTGATGCCTGCTCTGCTTCAGTTTGAGAGGGAGCTTATATCTTATGGGGCATATGGAAGGAAATGTTTGGCTTTCAGCTCCCTTTAAATATGGATATTCATACTAGATGATCATCCCCAAAGACTCCTAAAAAACTCCTTAAAAACTCCTTAAAAACTCAGGACCAGTAACCAATATGTGTACTAAATAAGCTTTAGAAAGCAAACAACAATAATAACAACAAATGTACTGGGGAGGTTTCTTCAAATAGATAAAAGAAAAGTTGTTTATTTCATCACATGCAATAGGCCAGGCAGAATTGTTCTTTCACCCTACTGAAAGCTAAGCAATTAGACTGGTTAGCCTGGTGACTCTGTGGGGTAAGACTATGTATCTCTTAAAGGGTTATAGCTAGAGAAGTACAAAGTAGAGAAAACAAGCTTTTGGTATAAGTTGGATAAAAATAGAGGGCTGTAGTTCTGAATTATGTCCTGAATGATTGGTGATTCCATAATAACTAAAAGAAAAAGGCATTTGGAAATTACCAGTTTTATATCATAATGCAAAAAGGGGTAGACATATCAAATTATTGGAGAAAAACTAGTTTATTAAAGATTTGAGAAAAACACTATCAGACAGTACTCAACTACTCAATGAATGAAATATTTTAAAATGTCATTAAAATATCTCAGTAAGAATGTTTTTACAACAGTTATGAGAAAAATTGTTTCATAATAATCAGGTTGCCTTTTACATATTCAAATGGTCTATTTGTTATAACCTTCACTAGACTATTTTAATGATAAATAATATATTATTTTTACAGATGAGGCTCTGTGTTTAGATTTTGTAGACCACAGGCTGACTTTATACATGAGGCATTAAGATGATAATTATAGTATTTTCTTGCCTTCTTTATGAATACATTAAAAAAATAATCTGTAAGCACTATGAAAGCTGGGAGAAATGTAGCAAAAATTCCTTCACAAACCAAATCACTGGTTTTATTGAAATGATATTTATGGATAATAGCCAAATATAGAAACTAGTTTATTTTGTTAGAGTTCCTTACCTCATCCTCTGATCCAGACTTATTTGACTTATTGCCTTCTTCTTGCCCTTCTATGATTTCAATTTCTTCTTCACTCTTTTCCTCAGGTTCACCTTCCTCTTCTAGAATATAGATTTTATTGTCAAAGGCAAATACTCGAAGTTAAAAGTTTGCTATTGAAAATTATTAAATAAAATAAGAGGGATTTATTGAAATTCCAGCATTTTAAAACAATTCCTTAAATTAGAAATGAAAAAATAATAACAAATACTCATTATTTTACCACATTTATAATGAAGTCATTGTATTAGAGCTAAGGGACAGATTAAATAATTCTTAAGTGTTCAGTTGGCATGTAATATGTAAACCAAAGAATACATTATCTTTCCTGTGTTCATGTTTTGCTAATACTTCCTTTAATTTGTGGTGATCATTTACTCTTCAAATGCAATTTATTTATGCTTGTTATCTGTGTACATTGTCATATATATCATTTTTCAAGTTACTGACACTCCTTCAGATTCCATTTACCAAATCTCCAAACTTGTCACCATCATTACCAAAAGTGTGTCCTAAGAGCTACCCCACCACCAAAAATGATGTGGTCGGAGAAAGAGAAGCTGACAAAGCATCAGCTCTCTCTCTCCTAGGGTATTCCCATATCTGTAATGTGAGACTACCTGGATATATGAAAGTGCCTTCTATAAAAAACCCTTTGATTCTTAAATATTTTAATGGAAGCTACATATAAATGCCATCTAAATAGGGTTATGCCAAGATATCAATATACTAAGCACTAAGAAGTTATAAAGATAAGGCTTTGAAAACTTATAACCTAAGGAATCTGTTGTTTTAGATACCCTGATATACACACATGCATATGTGTATATGTATTTATAATGTATATATATTTTGTATACACACATATACGCATGCATGCAATTATATTTTTGAGAGAGAGAGTCTGGCTTTTAAGTAAACTGCCTCACCACCTACTAAGTTAAAATTAGTGCTTCAAGGGCTCAATCTATAACTTGGCTTGATACTCAGATTTACACCTGGGCAATATCAAGCTTTATATCTACCTATATGTGCAAGGGAGGTCTCAAAGGAGAGTCACTCCAAAGCCTCAGTTTTTCCATTCTAATAACTATGAGTTCAGTGTAGGTTGGGAAGGGAACACATCATTCAGGAATCCTTTCAAGACATGAGTGAAGTTATTTATTCTCTACAATAAACTATCAGCCATTTGAAGACTTGGTGTTGATTTTGTTGTTGTAATCAAGTGCCTTATACCTATTACACTTCCTCAGAGGCCATGAGCTATACCTTCCATCTCACCTTCAACATTCTCAGAGGCAAGAAAAGTCACTGGGAAAAGCTATGTCATATGGGATTCATAACCAGTAGGCTCCAAAGCAACTGACCAATATTTAAATCTCTTATTTCCTACTAGACAGAAATTTAGGGTGGATGCTCAAGGCACAACATCCAGTCAGAGACTAAAACTCATCTTTGCCATAGGCACTCATTCTTGGGGATTCAGATGGGCATAAATTTGATAATAAGCAAGTGTAACAGCAGGTGTTTACCAGATAATATACTGCTTTTATGAGCTTTGTCCACAGTCTCCATATAAATGACCATCTTCTTACCTTTTTCAGGAATTTCACCATCACTTTGTTTTTTTTCCTCTTCTAAATCTATTGGTTTCTCCAGGGCTGCTTTCTCTTCCTTTACTTCTTGCTCTAATGCTCCCTTTGTTTGTGGTTTACATATGTCTGTTTTTTTATATTCTGTATCTTCATATTTTTTCTGTGGGGGTTTAACATAAGCTATTTTTACTAAATCAAAGCACTTTTTTAAAAACAGTTTTTTGTGTTTTTTTTTTTGGTAATAGCAGTATATATACAGTGACCTACAGTAAAATTTTAAAGGAAATTTAGTTTACTTTTAAGAACCACTTGCTTAATTCATAGAGCTTCTAAAACACCAAGAAATTAGAAAAAGTGCTGGAAAATTTCTTTACCTTTACTTTTCTTGGCCAACAAAATAAACTAAGCAATGCTATTGGCAACCCTGCTGTCAGAAGGTAAACGAGCCAAAGCCATGGGCGCTCTCCAGCAGCTTCTATTAACTGCTTCATTACACCAGGCTATGGGAGAAATAGGCGGGAAAAGGCAATTCAGATTTTACAAACCTTCACTGTGAAACAGAGCCTATAAAAAGACTTCTTTTACCTAGACATTTTACAATAAGGAGTGATGAACATGCAATTTTAAAAATGCTTTATTCTCCCAACTTATACGTTGTAAAGTGTAAACCTTTTAATTATTAGCTTGCATTACTGAGTGAGACCTTGTAGTAGAAGATATGCTACTATATAAGTGGAAGTATCTAAACTGCCAGCAAAAATAACGACAATTTTCTTTTTTGGTAGATCTTAGAATAGAACTACTTTTATGGATATATTAGAAGTATAAAATTCTCTGATAACTTATTCTGTACTTTTAAAGGACTTAAGAAAATCATACCTCAGAATTATGTGCTTAAATTTTTTTCTTATTTAAAAAAAAAACAAAAAACATTTACATCTGACCTTCAGTAAGGAAACTGTGTTCATTAAAATAAAATCCAGAACCTTCAAAGATTTTAGCTAGAATAGTTCTACATTTACCTATTCTTTTTATAGTTTCTGCTAGTGTCCAAAGAAAGCAAATGTAAGGTATAAAGTTTTCTTTATAGTAAAATTCATTTGAAAGATACAATCTCCAAGATGCATTGTCACAATATTTTAGTTTAACTTTTCCTAAGTCATGTAAGATTTTAAAAAAACAAACACAATTTCATAATATTAAAATTTTAAATTACCTGCACTATTTTAAATGTAAAGTAGTTAACATGAATGAAGTATAGCATTTATATTACTGTTATCATTTAGGCTTTGAATTAGCAAGGTTACAAAGATACTAAGCAGTCTTGCTTCTATAAATGGCAAAAAGGCATTAACTCCTATTCAAGCTATCATAATTTAATGACTAGAATGAGGTCTTACATGTGCATATAGAGTTCATTATACAGTTAATACTCAAGTAGTATCATATTAAAGTTAAATATTCTGTCTATAACAATTTATTCCAGTACATTTCCTTGATATTTAGTAATTATTACACATTTATTTACCTTTGAAAAGGGACATCTGAATAACCTATAAGAAGGATCAAGTCCTATTATTACTATATATATTTGCATTACTACCATTATGGTCAGTACCATACCTCATTAGCATTTGCTACCATTATTTTCATGCCCCAACCATCTGTAGCCCACCGATCTGCCACTTCCTTTTCTGAACAGATAATAAAATTATCAAAGTAGATATCAGAGGTCATAGACCAAAGCTCTAAACCAAGAGCACGGAAAGAAGTGAGAAGAAATGGATGGTCATCTTCAAAATAATCTGGATTAGGAATTTTCCGAGGACTCCAGATACCCTGGAAGAAGAATACAATTGAAAGCATTTTAAAATGAAATAATTTCTTTATAAATACTATCCAAGAAGTAGCTGCTGTTGAATTAAATTAGCAATACTAACTAGAGAAAAAGAGAAATTTTAACTGATATTAATTCATTAGGAATTCACTAGAAATAAATTCTTTCTTATTCTGTACACAATGTTCCCTATGAATAATATTTCCTTTAAAGTATGCAAAACACACACACAAACTATTGAGTAACTGAATGTCACAAATAAGTCATACTATTTTAAATAATTAAGATTTAGTATAGTTATTCAAGGCAAGATGTAATTAAAATTGCCTAAACTAGGGAGCTTAATACAAGGCAAAAAAAAAAAAGCCACTCTTTCTAACCTATGTCCATGACAGGCTTCACTAATCAATCATGCTTCAACCTCAGAACAATGATTCAATGTAGAAGCTCCATTATCTCCTAAGTGATTAAACTGTCAACCAGATCAAATGACTACAACAACTGGATCACTGCTCCCCTCACTCAGCCCTCCCGCGGCACTGCTGTCGTGCTGGGCACTAGGCAGGTGCGAGAGAGACAGCGAGGATCAAGGCAGACTTGGTTCCTGAACTACGGTATTTAAAGTCTAATGAGGGAGATAAACATTACACAAGTTACAGAAGTATTAGTAGTATTTTTATGTAGCATTTAGTAATATTTTGTGATTTATTAAGATAAACCACATTGAGCAATTAGAATATATAGCTGCATATATATAATATAACGTTAGAAAATGTCAGTGAATAAACACAAACACAAAACTAAAGGGTTAGATGTATAACAGAAGAACTCCTATTATAGAAAGTTAGGTACCCTCTAAAGTTGTCTGATTCATGGTATTAGAAAAAAATAATCTGAATTTTAATAATGCCAAAAACAAGCACATTAATTAAGTAGAAGCATTAATTATTAAAATGTACAATGTTGGTCCTATGGATGAGAATTCACTTCTTATAATTACTTCTAATATAGAACTTTATTCCAAATTGTGCATTGATTGATTACCAGGAAAGAATATAATATGAAGTGATTTATCTCCAAATTCTTAAGTTTATTTCCCCAGAAGTCTATTTTCTCTGACTTCTTAAGATAGCTAAGATGCACGATTACAAATCAAACTTCTAAAACATAATATTATCTCATTGATAATTAGATACATAACCAAAAGTATCACATTTTTTATTTTAAAATGAGATTGGAACAAGTAGTTATTACCTGGTAGTCAGGATTATCAATCATTGGAGGCCTCCATACTCCTTTGTATTTTGGGTTATCGATCATGGGAGGTTTCCATTCACCACACCCAACTTGACATGCTGGATTAGGAATACGAGGTGCTTCCCATTCTCCATCCATGTCTTCATTCCTTAGGATATGAGAACAAAGCAAAAAAATGACCTCAAGTCTCTCCTGTCCATTATATAAACTAGTAACAAAAAAGAAGTAAGAAATATTTGAACTTGACATTTGAAATGAAGAGTGCCTACCAGTCATCAGGTTTTTCAGCATTAGGATTTGGGATAAATGTTGGTTCATTATCCAGCCAGCCATCAGGTTTAACAACACTTGAATCCTCTATTTGGGCAGGTTCATTTTCATCCCTGAAATACAGTATTTTATGTAAAATATTAATTATTTGAAAAGTTAATGCACATGTTACAAAATCCAGAAGGTACCCAAAGGCATGTCTTACTTTTCTGTCTCTCTGCCTCTTACCTCCCCCCATCTCCCATCCACCAAAATCTTCTACTAACACGAGCCAATTTTTAAAAATATATACTCCCTGTTGTACTTTATGCATGCAGGCATATGCGTGTGTGTGTATATTATACAAATGGAAGCATAAAATACACAATATTTTAGACCTTGCTTGTATCACTTAAAAAAGCCTTTACCCATTGATGCTTCATTGCTAATAAATATAAATAGCTGCTTCATTCTTAACTGCTGCATAATTTTCTACTTTGTGGATATACCATAATTTATTTAACCTATGTCGTCTTGGTAGGCATTTAGTGTTTCCCAAATTTTACTATTATAAATAATTCTATAATGAATTTTCTTGGATATATGCCATTTCTCACCTGTGAAGATAAATTTGTGAGGATAGTATACTTTCAATTTTGATAGTGTTTTCCAAATTACTTCTCTAAAGTCTATCCTACATTTCCTGCCAGCAGTGTACAAGAGTACCCATTTCTCCTATCCTCGCCAAAACAGTGTTATCAAACTTTTTGATTTTTGTCCATCTGATAGGTGAAAATGGTGTTGCATTGTAGTTTTGGTGTGCATTCATAGCATAAGTGATATGTAAGAACCATTTGTATTTTTTTCCCCATTCCTTTACATTAAAAAATTAGCCCTTTTTCAGCTACAGGAATTGAAAATAATTTGTTGTTTTAAGTCTAATAAGTAACAGTCTAAGGGATATACTTCAGCAAGAAGCAAAGTGAATTCAGGAGAAAGAAGTGCAACACAAATAGGAATGGGGAGCAAAGAAATAGGTGCATATTTAGGAAAATCTAAACGAAAACAGAATGTAAAACAACAGTAATAATAACTTATTAAGGGGAGCTTAAAATCAAAGTGAAACAAAATACCACATCAAATTAACATGGAATATGGGAGAGGTGATGGGTATTAAATCATTCTAAGGTCTTTCAGCAGAAGAAAACACAAGAGAGTATCCTTGTGAATTTGGAGTAGGCAAAGATTTCTTAGATACAAAACAAAAGGCAACAATCCTAAAAGGAAAGTCTGAAATTTAACTACAAAAGTAATTTCTTTTCATCCAAAGATGCCATTAGGAAAATGAATCTGCAAGCCACAGACTGGAAAAAATATTTTAATATACATATCTGACAAAGTACCCATATCAAGAATATATACAGAATTGATATAAATCAACAATTTTTAAAAAAAACCTGCATTAGTTTCCTAGATAACAAATTAGTTACCTAAGTAAAAAATCACCACAAACTTGGTGGCTTAAAACAACAGAATTTTCTTCTCTCTCAGTAGTGGAGGACAGAAGTCCAAAATAAAGGCGTTGGCACAAATATTCTATTCCTTGCCTATTCCAGCTTCCAGTGGTTCCAAGCATTTCTTGGCTTGTGGCTGCATAACTCCAATCTCTGCTTCCATATTCACATGGTCTTCTCCGCTTCTTTGTGTCTTCTCTTCTGTGGCTTACATGGACACCTGTCACTGGATTTAGGATTTACTGGAGTAATCCAGGATGATCTCATCTCAAGGTCTTTATTGCATCTGCAAAGACCCTTTTTCCAAATAAGGTCACATTCATTGGTTCCGGGATTGAGAGGTGGACATACTTTTTGGAGCGATACAATTCAACCCACTGTGCACCCTAATTAAAATTATGTGTAGAGGAATTAATCAGATACTTCTTGAAAGGATATATAACAAACAGTCAATAAGAACATAAGAAGATGCTCAACATGGTTATTCATCAAGGAACTGCAAATTTTAATACCTATGAGATACCATATAATACTCTAGATTAGCTAAAATTAACAAAGCTGACAATACCAAATGTTAATAGGATGTAGAACAACTGGAAACTTTATATATTGCTGGTGACAGTATAAAATGATACAAGCACTTTGGAAAACAGACAGCAGTTTTTGATAAAGTTAAATATTTGCCCTATGACCAAGTATAGTGAACTCAAATTCAAGGATTTCCAAGTTGATCAAGAAAAATATTTGATGACCACATGGCAGTAAAAGACAAGTGCACTGACAGGTTTATGTGTGAGGGGAAGTCGCTCTGGAAGGCGGAAACCTTCCAGAGTTCAATAGTGCAAGGGGGAAGCAGGGCAAAGGGTGGGGGCAGATTATAAATCCAGGTGTCCCAGCATCAGCACCACAGGGAGCCTCCAGGCCAGAGAGCAGGGCGGGGGAAACAGCTTGGGGCTATTTTAAGTGTAGGGTCTGATCTAATCAACTGTGAACAGATGTGCATGAAATTGAGTGATATGGATGAAATTGGGTGTTGTTTCTCAGGGCATGCAATCTAATTATTAATCTAGTTTAATCTAAATAGCTAAAATTAGCTTAATTGGGCTATATTAAAACCAACTGGATATGTAAGAATTTGGCACGAGGGTGTGTGTGTGGATGGGTTTCAACAGCTGTTGTGAAGAAGTAAACAACGCCACAACAACAGAAGCCATCTTAGGCTCATTTTATATAACAATAAGCAACTCTACTCCTAGGTAAAAATTTACCCAAGAGAAAGGAAAACATGTCCACAAAAAGACTTGTACCAAAATATTCATAAAAGCTTTAATCATAATAGTCTTCATAATAATCATAATAATCATAATATTCTCAAACTGCAAACAACCAAATGGCCACTGTTGGTAGACTACATAAATTCTGGGAAATTTCAACATATTTCTTTCAATTTTTGATAAGGCAAGCAATGAAAAAATTAGTAAACTTACAGAAGATAGAAAGAACACAAGCTTTTATTAATGGACGTTTTACATATATATAGTATCTTGCATATAACAATTAGCAAATACATATTGTGCACTTCACAAACACAGGGAAAACAGAAAAATTGATTATGAACTAGGATATAAAGCAAGTAATTTCAAGAAACTGGCATAAAACAGACTAATTTCCATGACCACACAGCAATTAGGTTATTAGACAATAATTAAAATACATAAAAACACTCCATGATTTCAAAAATGAAAATATCAAAACATTTCTCAATCAAATGTCAAAGAAGAAATTGTAATAAAAATTTAAAACACTTATAACCAAATAATATTAAAAATACTGTATATAGACCTCAGAACTTGTAAAATCCTGCACAAAAATCATTCTTGAAAGGAAATGTTTTAACTTAAATGTCTATTTTAGAATATTAAGGTAATAAGCCTTTTACTTAAGAAGTTAAAGAACAGAATATACCCATAGAAAATACTGGCAATAATAAAGAGAAGAAATAGAAAATAAAGATAAAATAGAAGGAACCAAAGCCAAAAATTGGTTCTTTCAAATAAACAATATTAGAAATAAAAAAAGATAAGTGATTTTGAATAAAGTATAGATTAAAAGGATAAAAGAATAATATGAAAAACACCACACCAATAAATTTTAAAACCTGGGGAAAATGGAAATTTCCTAGGAAAAAATATAATTGTTACGGATTGAATTGTGCTCCTCTCAAAAAAAAAAAAAAAAAAAAAAAAAAAGATGTGCCTAAATCCTAATCCTGACCTGTGATGTGAATTTATTTGTAAATAGGATCTTTGAAGATCTTATTATTTAAAGTGAGACCAAACTGGATTAGTGTGGGTCTTAATCCAATATGACTGGTATCCAGTGTAGTGGTTACCTGAGATAGGGGAAGAGGATAAGGGAGAAGCACACAGATAGATGTAGGGCATTGATCTATGGATTAAATAAGGTTCTCAAATTGGGTGACTGATTTTATGAGTGTTCACTTTATCATTATACTTCAGAAAACACAGTTAAGTTACATGCTATTTTATAAGTAACAAATATTAAGTTACACAACTTTTAAAAGAAGTATATGATAGAAGGGATTTGCAATATATGATACTGACATGAATTATAAAGCCTGCTACAAACTGGCTTTAAAAAGTATGGTACTCATATAGGAATAGTGAGATTAAAGAAAACAAAAGAAACCAGAAACAGACCTTCATACATAAGGAATGAGATGATAATAAAGGTAGCATTTAATATCAAGAAAGGAAAAGATATATTATTCAACAAATGCTACTTTAAGTGGTTAAGCATTTAGAAAAAAAGGTTAGATCTTATGTCATACTGAAAATGAAAATAATTTGCATTTCAGTAAAATTAAATATCAAAAGAATAACATAAATCTACAAAAAGAAACTACAAATGAAGGCTGAGAAGTATTTCTAAGAACGAAACCAAAGTTAGAAACTAAACCAGAAAAGAGTAGCAAAATTAACAGCACAGAAATTTAAAATCTTGTGTGATAAAAGAAAACAAAACACACTGAATATAAAGTTAAGATAAATATCTAATTTGAGAAGTATTTGTACCACCTATGACCAAAAATGGGTTAGTCTTAATTTGATATACCAATACAAAATCTATTTGAGACATATTTTAATAGATTTTGATATATCAAAACCAAAAGGACAAAACCCAACAGAATCCAGAACGAATGGCATGAAAAAGTAAATTATAAAAGAAATACAGACAGACAATGAACAAATAAAAACTATTCTACTTAGTAACTAAGTAATCAAAGAAATGCATATCAAAACAGGGGACTAGTTTCCTCTTCTGACCAAGATGGAGTAGCAAGGAATAAATTTCCTCTTCCACCTTAAGCAACTAAAAAAACAGACAAAATATATGAAACAGCAGTCAGGCTCTGGGCAGCAGGCAATGCAGGACTGTGCTCACGTAGAGAAGGCTAAAAATAAGGCAAGTCCTACATTACCCCAGCTTACCCTTTGGAGACAGTTTCCAAAGAGTAACTCCTTACTGAGTTGAGGAAACAGAAATAAGGGTTCAGAGAGGCCAAGACAGCTAGAATAGGCAAGGTATCAGAATAGGCAAATAGTATCAGGAGGGCTGGACAGAGAGTTTTAGAGATCCACAGAAAGATCCTCTGGAGTCTCTGTTCAGAAGTAATCTGAGCATACAAAAGAGGAAATTGCCTGAGACCACAGGAAGAACTGCAGGAAAACTGAAGACAGAACAATTCCCGAAGCACGCAAGGTAGGAGTAGTTAATGGTTCTGTGAAAAGAACTTATTAATATACAGTGCATTAGGTATAGTTCTCACAAAGATATCTTAGTAATGGGAATATATCAGCCCTGGACTAAATACTGCTCTGGGCTTAAAAGCAAGCCTTGAAAGAATACTATTCATTCCAAGTAACTTAACTACACATTATACAAAATAAAACACCATCTGAGGTAATAAAACAAAATCTAGCAACCAACAATGCAAGAGTCACAATGTCTGACATACAATAAAAAATCAAGAGGCATATAAAGAAGTAGGAAATAAAACCCATAAGAAGAAAACAAAATCAATCATTAGAAAGACAGCCTTAAGTGACAGATGTGATAGAATAAGCAGACCAGGATATGAAACAGCTATATGTAAATATATTCCATATCTTCAAGAAGGTAGAGAAAATATGATGAGAAGAAACAGAAGATACATATATAAGACAAAAAGAAATAACCTTGGTGCTTCAAAAACTTAAAATTCAATATCTAAAATGAAAAATTCATCCAGATCAGATTGTAGCTCTAGCATAAGCCCCAGCCCCACCTCCAGCAGGAAGGAAGCTGGGGGGACCTGTGCCAGCCTTTCCGGGAAAATACAGGCCACGGCGTGGAGTCTGGTGATCATCCTACTTTGGTAGCGCAAACCGCCTCAGAAGCTATTCTGTGCCTGGAATTGGAAGCTCCATTTCCCAAAAACAGGGGAGGAGACGGTTGGCCACCGATTTGTTACTGATTAGTAAATTCAGCTGGTTAAGGTATAACCCTAAGAACAGCAAAAGTTTGAAATTGTCCAAGTCGGAAAGAGGCCAGTAGCCACCGTTTTGACTCCACCCCCAGCATGAGGGGAAGCCAGGCTGACTGAAAATCACAGTAAAGGTAGGGACCAGTTTCTTTCACACGGATCAGCCTGTAGCCCTAGCCTAGGCTTCAGCCCCACCTCTGGCAGGGAAGAAGCTGGTGGGACCCGCACCAGCCTCTCAGGTAACTGCAGGTACATTTGGCTGGCACAGACTGAATAGTTGGAAGTCTACTGGGGCAAATGCAGTCATTTTGGACCCATACAGCATAGACTGCTGCCCACACCTGCAGCTCCATCCCCGCCCCAGGCAGGGGAGAAAGGGGCATGAAGCTTCATCAGTCTCTCTGGGCAACTACAGTCTAGGCCTGCATGACTAGGATTATTACACACAGCTGTGACTCTGTCCCTACCTCTGGGAAAGGAGAAAGGTGGGAGAAGCTTCTTTGGTCCCTGGGGGAATGAGGGGAGCTTGAGCCTCCACAGCTTGCAGCACCAACTACATCCTTGGCTCCTACTACACAACCAGCAAGGGAGAAAGCGCAAGAGAGCCATAAACTAAAGAGAGAAACTGCACACAGAATAAATATTTTAGTAAGCCAGAGGCAAAGACACCAACAAAAAATTACAATCCACACCAAGAACCATAAAGATTTGGCCCAGTTAAAGGAACAAGATAAGCCTCAAGATGACATAAAGGAGTTGAGACAACTAATCACAGACATCCAAACAAATCTCCTTAAAAAATTCAATGAGATGGCTAAAGAGATTAAGGATATTAAGAAGACACTGGATGAGCACTGTGATGGTTAGGCTAATGTGTCAACTCAGCCAGGTAATTGTGTCCAGGTGTTAGGTCCAGCAAGCACTGGGCTAATTGTAATACAAGAGCATTTATGGACTTCGGTCACCAGTGAGTTTACTGCATGGATGGCTGATTACATCTGCATCAATCAGGGAGATGGCATCAGCAATGGGTGACGCTTTTATCCAATCAGTTGAATGCCTTAAAAGGGGAAGTGATTTCAACATTTCGAGAGAATTTCCCCGCTTGTCTTTGGACAGTCACCTTCTCCCAGAAACTCATCAAGGACCTTTCATTGGACTTTCATCGGAGCCCCTGGTTTGCAGCCTGCCTGCGGAACCTGGACTTGTGCATCTCCACAGTTGCGTGAGAGACTTTTATAAAATCTCATATTATTGACAGATATCTCCTGTTGACTGCGTTTCCTGAGAGAACCCTGACTAATACAAGCACAAAGAAGAATTTGAAAGCATACATAGAAAAATAGCAGATCTTATGAGAATGAAAGGCGTAATAAATGAAATTAAAAATACACTAGAATCATATAATGGCAGACTTGAGGAGGCAGAAGAAAGGATTGGTGAGCTTGAAGAAATGTCTCTGAAGGTGAACATACAAAAGAACAGATGAAGGAAAGTGGAAAAAATTGAACAAGTTCTTGGAACTAAATGACAGCAAAAGACATGCAAACAGGGGGCAAGATGGCATCGGTTTAGGAGGGCACTCGCTGACTCGCTCTCTGAGGATGGCTGATTGGGGACAAGGTCCTGCCCGGGGGTCTGTGCTGTGGGCGCACGGAGCGAGAACCTTGAGGACATCTATCTGGAGGGAGCTCAACTGCGTGGATTGCTCAGGAGAGATTCATGAGTTTTAACCCTCCCTGTGGTGGTTAACACAGACGGATGAGCCCCACCCTCAGGGAAAAAGGCTGGTTTGAGCCGCGACTCCCGCTGGCAACCGGGTGAGAGGAAGCGTTCTTCGAGAGTGGGAGGGTTCTGGTGAAGGGTTGAGAGGGGTTTCCTTTCTGTGGATTTGGCTGCCTGGAACCCCTTGCAGCTTTGGGGAACAAAATAGTTGGCTTGAATCAGGACCAGGCAGAGGGGAGTGGCAAATCTGCTGAGGAAGTTGATTTACTCAGCAGCCCAGGGATATGCCCCAACTCCCGCCGGCAACCCGGTGAGAGGGAGCATTCTCTGAGAGTGGGAGGGCTCTGACAGAAGGTGGAGAGGGGTTTCCTTTCTGTGGATTTGGCTGCCTGGACCACCTCATAGCTTTGGGGAGCAGATAAGCCGGCTTGAAGCAGCACCAGGCTGAGGGGAGAGGCGAATCTACTGAGGAAGCCTGATTTACCCAGCAGCCTGGTGACACTGAGGCTTGGCTCCAGAGGGGGCGGAGTCAGCCATTTTTATTGTTCTGCAATGACAAGCATCAGAGCTTCAGCTCCCCTGGGAGGCCAGGTAGTGGGAAGTGCTTGATTAGTTTCCATGAGCCTAGTTAGGGTCCCCTCGGTGAAGGGGGTGGTCTAGAAGAGGACTCTTTTTGGGCCCCTTATTTTG
>JAQZBX010034748.1:0-24868 GCA_029593785.1 Cabassous unicinctus | reverse complement strand
ATTTCTTACACATTAAAAAAATTTAGTCGAACACTAAAACAAATTGTTTGCCTATTTCTGACATTAACTTTTAAATAGGGCAGGGAACTAGTCTCCTTAAATTCTTTACTGTGAACTCATTTTTAAACACCTACTTATATTTCACCACTAATGGAATGGGAGAGGATACTGGAGAAAATGCTCAATTATTTTTAATCCCCTCCTTTCCCATGTAAATCATATCAATCTCGTTAATTTTTTTCCCCTTCACAGTGCAATGGTCTATTTAACAAAATGCATGTGGTTACTTTTGTTGCTCTAATAAAGCTCAAGAGGATGGAATTAAATTAGTTTAGGGTAATTATTTATAATTAGATATTCTTAATGGAAAACGAATAACTGCTAAATTATTCTAAAACTTGCTTGCTTAAATATGCTGCTTCATTGACAATTCCCCCGTTTGCCTGCCCACATGGGAAAAAGAAAACTCTTTTCCAGTTCTCGAGGCAGAAATCTATCTGATTAGAAAATACTCCAAGGCACAGTCATTTAGAGAAAGCTTGTAAAATAAACAGTTATTGGTCATTCAGCTAAAGAACAGCTAACTAAAAGCTGGAAATTTAGATTATTCAAAGATAACCATGCCTTAAACTTGACCATCTAAGAGAAAGAGGCTTGGAGAAAAGAGTCAACATTACAATAAATACAGTAAATGTGACTTATACTTTAGAAGTGCAGTGAAGTGGGGTGCGGGAGTGAAGGACACTCAGTTGCTGAGCGGATGAGGTGCTATTATCTGTTGTCTATTCAGTTAGACACCTGGATGTGAGGGTCTCTTGAAAAGTCATCAGGTGTCTGTCTATATTTGATGCTAAGCAGAAAAACTCCCAAGTCCTGGCTCAGCTCCATGAGGGTACCTTGTGAAGCTCAGAGCTCCACGAGCAATGTGGTATTCAAAGAGTTATGCCAACAGGACCACATCTGTTTTGAATCAGGGATATCTTCACGCCAAGCAGGAGGAAGAGATAGTCAAAGACACCAGCCAGCACTCCTATAAAACCACCAGGACTTCGATTTTTATCTTTCTCTCATCAAAACAGCAAAGAGCTTACCTTCTCCAATTGACAGATGTGTAAAAGGCTAGTGCAAGAAGAGGTCTGAAATGCTTTATGAAGCACTGTGGCAGAAGAATGTTTTCAGCCCTATGATGCAAAAAATTTAAGTTTAAATGACTTTCACATGGGGGATTTTGTGTTATTTCGCATGAAACCCTAGCTTTTGTCTTCTATATGATTCTGCTCCCTAAATTAGATTTGTTCATTTGGTTAAACTCTTTTTGTGAAATCCAAGTAATAGATTCCTCGTGGACTCAGCAAAATGAAACTTTTGATCAAAAGCTCTAAGACAGAGTAGAAGAAGTAAGTTGCATCAGAATGAAACATCCAGGGGTTCTGATTTGACTTGGGGGGTTCTGGGGCTGTACTTGTTTAAATATCTTACAAGTATTTACCTGATGGTATGGAGCAGAGAGAGACAAAAAGAGATACCTGATAATATTTCCATGACATATCAATGCCTATTCTTTGGGCCATGGTTAATTTTCTTTTTGGTTTGATACAACCGTTGTGTTTGTGGTACATCTGCTATCTCTTAAAGGAAAGGAAAAACTGTAAATCAGGTCCTAAAATGTCTGTAAATTAGGCTTCAGCAAATAATAGAAATTGGTGTGTGAGGTGAGAGAGGTTTGAAATCACCATTCTAACATTAATTGTGTAGTAAGCACTATGATTTGGAAACTTGAATATGTACTTTCTTCAGCTGCAAAATAGATACCAACCTTCCTATTTTTCAGAGGAAATAACTGGCTCAGGGAGTTTACATAATTGATCCAAGGTTACTCAGATAACTGATGGAGCAGAGATTCAACCCACGGGCTCATTTTCAAAGGCCATGTCCTTGCCTCACAGGATCCCTAGAGATTCCTGGATCCTGGGGTCACAAGGTGTGACATTTTAAAAGCATGACCACAAATTCTTTAACACTCCTCTATTAAAAGGTGGGGTATCTGTCTCCTCCCCTGACATCTGGGCCTACCTCAGTGATGCATTTGTAAACAATAGGATACAGTGGAAATAATGCTGTGACCTTCGTGGCTAGGCCAAACCAGAACGTGGCTTCCACTTGGTTCTCCTCGCATGCTCACTCTGAAGGAAACCAGCCACCAGGAAAGGAGTCTGACTGTCCTGAGACTGCTGTGTTGTAAGACCATTTGTACGTACTCCGGTCAACTGCCAGCCATGTGACTGAGCCATTTCGGATGCTCAACCAGTGGAGTTTCGGATGTCAGCAGTCCCAAGGGATAACTAACTGTGACTGCATGAGCCATGTAATTTGATTTTGTTTCTTTTTTTAACTTTATTTCAGTTTTGAAAAATAAAATAACTGACAAAAGGCAGCTTAACAAGTCACGGAAGCATTACTTTAAAAAATCCTGTCTGTGCACATTCATCTTATTTAATCCTAAAAACAAACTCAATTGTTTCTCCAGTGTTTTGAAAGATGAATAAATGAGCAGAGGTTGGTTAAATGACATGACCAAGGTGTCCTTATTAATGAAGAAAATGAAAATAATGCTTGATCATATTCACATCTCATAAAACTAAATCCCATATTCTTTTTTTACCCTTAGCATTAATACAGTCCCTTCTTTGCCTTCCTTCCCTACAAAAATATGACAATATCACTATTAACTATAGTCTAAGTTACATGAGTTGTATTTTTCCCATGTATCACCACATTCTTAACACTTTGTAAGAGAGGAACATTCTTATATTTGTATTATTAACCACAACTCTCATCCACCACCAAAATCACTATATTGTACATTTACTATCGATTTAGTTTCTTAGTATAGTTTATGTAAACTTCCTTGTGCTTTCCCCTAGCAAGGATGAAATCATGGGTTTGATGGTGATAACTATGCTTTAATGGGTAGATTTCCAAACAAGTCTGGTTTCAGCAGTGATCACATTGATTGGGAACATGCAGCCAGACATCACAAATCATGGTTTGTAGAGCCTTCACCTTAAATCTTTGCCTGCAGCATTCATGCACACAGGATGTTCTACACTGTTACAGCTTTGCTCAAGTGATTCTTTTCCACTTTTAAACATGCACCAAAACCTTATATAAAAGTGTGTATAAGTGTGCAGTCCATTGAATTTTTACAGACTGAGCACAGTCAGGTTACCAGCACGAGATTAAGACATGCTCATGTGATGTTAATTGTCATTTTCTTGCTGCTTCAAGAATGGAGCCTTAGCCCCTGGAATTATAGCGACCACCACCCCTGGTTAAGCAAGCAGCACCTAGAGCAGGGGTGCCTAACCTTTTTCTACCCCACGGACCCCCTTGCCAGTCAGGTGAAATGAACACTGGTGTAATTATTTATTGCATACATTCATAAGTGAAGGAAAGGCTAGATTTCAGTTAGAGGTCAGAGAAAATAAGGATAATAAGTTTATTTTTTTTCAATTCAAGCTCGCAGATGCCCTGAAATCTTTCCATGGACCCCTACCCTCGTTAAGAAGCCCTGATCTAGAGTTAGATGATCAGGGTTAAACCCTCTTCTCCAGCACTCGCCTAACCCCTTTGTGCCTGACTAGTCTCACCAATGAAATAGGCATGGGAACACACCTACCTCATATGTATAGTGAATGAGTTGATACACGTAAAGATCTTATAAAGTGCCCAAGCTCTCAATAAATATAAGCCATTTTTTATTACCTAGTTCATTTCCCCTTATTCTACCTGCTACCAGATGGTGCCTGAAGTGATGTGCTTGCTGAATGAATAGGAAGGAAACAGAGAGGGCTTTGCCTAACAGAATATAATGTTTCAGTGTAATTACACTATGCAGAGAAAGCAATTTGTCCTGTTTATATGGAAGACAAACAAGGAACTGGACTTTGACTTTGAGCTGCGTGAATGGAAGATGGCATTGCTTCCGTGATCCACATTCACGTTCAATAACAAGACCAGCAAGAAACAGCTTTTAGGAGCCCAGCAGGAATTGTCACCTAAGACTCGCTGTTGGAGGAAACAGCCCCTCCATTCTTTTCTTCTACACAGCCGTTCCTTACACCTTTCAACTGTTTGGTTCTATGACTCTCCTGAGATTGAGAAACAGTGTGTCAGATTGCATTGATCCTTAAAATAACAGAGGAGTGGCAGCCACACGATACCAGAAAGGGCGCTTTCATTGATCTGAGCACTCCATTTCCATCACAAGGAAGAGTCTTCTCACAGCTGAAGGGCTAAAATCTTGGGCTATCGTAGACAGCAAGGTGGAATCACCCACATGCCCAGGAAGACTCCTAATTTACTGCAAGAATAAAACTCACAAATAAGACCATCAGTAAAAAAATAGTCAGAAACAGTGCCACCTTTTCTCTTACATTTATAAAATGTTTGTGAAAAACTCAATGCTAACCCTTTCATCGATTTCATCAGTCTGAACAATCTCTTCCATTTCCCACTAGAGAAATCAGTAATTGATTGATTGATTGAGCTATTTATACCTAGAAATGTCTCTTTGTAAAATCTCTGGAGTTAGGAATCCAGTAGATAAGTCATTAAACCAGAATCATTTGAAATATGAGACATATACAAAAGATAACTTGCCAGTGTGTTGATACTATGGGGATACTATACTCAGACGTGTCACAATTCTTTGCTATTATTTAGAGATTATTCAATAATTAACCTTTTCATATATGAATTAGATGGTTGAGCTCTTATGAAATGCTGTGATTTCTTCATGTGCATGCTCCATTGAGCTACTAAGCTCAATGAGAAACAAGCAAACAAAACAATCAGGAGGCTGATTCTGTAGTCCTCCTACTAAACAGGTGTTCATTCTGTAAGAGCATAAAATTGAAATCATGATATGTACTTCACCATTATTCAGCATTGACTATTGGCCAAAAGGCAGTGCATGGAGCCATACAATTCTTGGTGTACACATAATACAAATTATAATCTTGTCGTCAGACAATTGAGATCGCAAAGAAATAGAATAAGAAATACCTTTGAATTAAGTGCAAATGCCCGTGAAATTTTAAACATAGTTATGGCTATTTCTTCTAGTTTCTTTGTTCTCAGCTTCTCTAAGAAGCTTAGCTTAGACACTGTCTTGCTCTTGCTTACTGAACCCAGCTCCTTTGCCACATTTAGACAGTCCCTAAGGCTCTAAATGGCAAACTACCTCATTTTCAGGCAGAAAGCAGAGCATAAGAATTGAAGCAGTAGACTTTACATAAATTACACTCCGTACTTCCTTCCCAGGGTAAGAATAGTTTCCATCCCAGACACACTCCAAAACCCTCCATGATTTAGATGGCAATAGCAGTAAAGGAGTATTTTACATGTACCAAAATGGGCAACAATCTATTTCACATTTCTTTTCACAGATTTGCCAATCTTAATTTACCCATTGAGAAATTTACTTAGTGGGAGTATTTGGGAACAAGGAAGGTACACTTGGTTTTGCCTTCATTCAGCCAGACTGAATTCACTTCTAGAAGCTCCATTGCATTGTGTGGGATAGTAGGTGAAAAAAAGACTTGGCAACAGGACTCTTGAATTTATATAATGTGTGTGTGTGTGTGTGTGTGTTGCATCAGCATCTAGGGAATGAAGTGGGTCTGGAGTTACAGGCACACTTTCTCACCATCACTTGTGTATATGACACCAACACAAGTGTCTACATAGAAAAAAATCTTAAGAAAAATCACAGTAAGGAAGACAATAACAAATAGGGAAAAAGAAGTCAATTATGTGCCAAATTCATTCATTTTTTATTTCTTTTTTATTTAATTTGTAGAACAAGCTGCCCCTTAAAAATGAGGAGACTGGGATTGGCATCAGTTAAATAACTATTTAAGACTTACAGTGCCTAAGTAGAAATGCCACTTTTGAAATTTGGTTCCAGAATCTGTGAGTGGGAAAACAGCAGAAGAGGTGTGTGCATTGGCGTGTCAGCCCTGACGGCTTGGTGCCCAGTTGGCTACGCCCACACAGAGAGGTACGCTGAAGGGCCCAGCTCCTACCCACAGAGACTCCCACCAGCTTTGTCCCAGCACCAGGAGATCGAGGCTCGGATTTCAACCTAGGGATGGGCGGCAGAGGGTGGCGAGAGACTTGCTGCTTCCTAGGTCCCCTATCCTCGTAGAACGGCCGTATGCGAGGAGGGAGTTAAAATGATCCTTCATAATAACCCAGTTTCATGCACTTACAAATTCCTGATTTCTCCCTAAACTAAAATTACCCATTTTGTCCATTCCGTAGTGATGAAAAACTAAGGCAGCTCCCCAGGGAGCTGAAGTGGGGCTCTGTCTCATTGTCCTCTTCTGCCTTTGGTATCTCCAGCACGAAAGGACTTAACTTGGGATTCCAGGTGTGCTTGAAAAGCAAGAGAGCAGAAAGAAAGATTTCCTCTCTTTCTAACACATGTCCAAACAGTTTAAGAGCCTCTGATGCAGGCCAAGCTTTGCCTACGAGGCATATAAGCCCATGGTACCATATTTCTTCTGATGCTCCTTTTTGGCATCCTCATTTTGTTTTGTTTAGCTTTGCTCTGGTTCATTTAAAGATAATCTTGAAGGAGATTTTTTTCCTTGAACAACACAAAAGCACTCTGGATTTGAGGTGAATATCTTAAAGCCTCATTTTCACCACTGTATTATGAGGAAGCAGGTGTTTATTTTGTGCCCAAGTACATGAAACTGAAAAAATGAATCTTCCAAGAAGCTTCACTTAAGCCACGACATTTCACATTTGTCAAATCGTGCGCTGAGAGTCTTGTCCTCATTGCAACCAACTCAGTACTATGGAAAAGTCAACCTTTTATCCAAGAGACATAAACCATAAAATAGTCTCTTAAATGTGGTATGACGTTTTAAAGAAAACCATTTAATTGCTCAGTAAACATTTGGCCTACAACTTTCGTATTTGTATGCCAAGCACTGTGCTACATTGTGACAGTGCTAATGGAATCTAAAAATCCTGTGAGGAAAACACAAATAAACAGAAAAATAAAGAAACCAAGGCACTAAAACAGGAGGTATTTATTCCTTTAATATTTATTGACCCCTACTATATTCTAGGCACTGCTCTGTAACACCCAACAAAGTCCCTCCTCCAGTGGAGTTTACATTCTTATGGGGGATGAAGCCTGTAGACAAATAATAAAGTACAATATAGCGCCAAACAGAGCTCTGAGCTATGAAATATAAACGCGGGCAGGGGGATAGAGAAGGGCAGGTGGGGTCTGTTAGACACGGGGGCATGAAGCCCTCACTGCTGTGGCTCAATAGGAATAGAGACCTGAAGGAATGAAAGTGGGAAATGCATTTCTAACTTCACCTGGGAGAGAGATGAGGCATTACTGAGGAGAGACATTTAATCATAGCATCAAGCAAGAGGAGAAGACGAACCAGCAGAGTGACTAGACCAACACTTAGTATGATCAATGGACTTTTCCCTAATTCCAAAGAGACATCAAATACAGGTTTAAGAAAATTGATGGGAAACACAACTTAACTTTGGTAGAAAGAGATGAAAGATTGGTCAAATAAAAAATTTAGGCAAACAACAAAAAAAAACAACCCAATTGAAAAATAAGCAAAGGATATGACTAAATATTTCCCAAAGCAGGTATACAGATGGCCAATGAGCATATGAAAAGCTCTTCAACATCAACATGAGAGTCATCAGGGAAATGCACATCAAAACCACAGGACTACCACTTTACACCCACTAGAACAGCTACAATAAAACCTTTTTTATCTGCAAAGTTTATTCCACACATCACACCTTTATGTGGAGCTGTAACAGAGTGTTTCAACATGTGACATTCCTGCAGAAAAATATCAGAAATTCCTTTGTTAGGATGATTGTTTCTGCCTTCCATAAATGAAACTTCTAGGACAGAAAATTAGTTTAAAATCTTAGGCGCTGCTCTAATCTATAACAAAGATACAGTGCTCTTAAGAGCAAAGAATTGGGGAATCAGAAAGAATTATTACCTCCTTTATCTAATCCAGGACTGGTGGACAGAAAGGGTCCCGCCCCCTTTGGGACGATGGAAATGTTTTGGTAATGGATGGTGATGGTAGCACAACACTGTGAACGTAATTAACATTGAAATATAGATCTGAATGTGGTTAAAAGGGGAAATGTTAAGTTGTATATGTTAGCATAATATTATTTTTTTAAAAATCCGTTATCTGTACAATACAAACAGTGAGCCCTAAGTTAAACCAGGGACTATTGTTAATATAAGATGTGCTTTCATCAGTTGTAACAAATGTACCACACCAACGCAAGGTGTTAATAATGGACTAGTATATGGGAATCCTGTATTTTATGCACAATTGTTCTGTAAACCCACAACTTCTCTAATTAAAATAATACAAAAAAGCTAAAAATAATAAGTGTTGGCAAGGATGAGGATAAATTGAAACCCTCAAATATTGATAACAGGAATGTAAAATGGTTCAGCCACTGTGGAAAACAGTTTGGCAGTTCCTCAAAAAGTTAAACATAGAGTTACCATACAACTCAGCAATTTCACTCTAAATATATACCCAAGAGAATTGAAAACAGATGTGCAAGCAAAAACATTTTACAAATGGTCATAGCAGCATTATTCATAATAGCCAAAAAGTGGAAATGGCCCAAATGTTCATCAATTGATGAATGGATAAACAAAATGTGGTATATCCGTGCAATGGAAAGTTATTCAGTCATAAAAAAGGAATAAAATTCCAATACATGCCACAGCATGGATAAATTTGAAAACACGATGCAAAGTGAAAGAAGCCCATCACAAATGACCACATACTGTATGATTCCATTTATATGAAATGTCCAATCTTGGCAAATCCATGGAGACAGAAAGCAGATTAGATGTTGCGAGGGTTTGTGGGGAGGGGGACATAGGTAGTGGCTGCCTAATGGGTACAGGGTTTCCTTTTAGGGTGATTAAAATGCTTTGATATTAGTGCTGATGGCTGCACAATATTTTTAGTCCCCTAAAAACCACGGAATTGTACACTTTAAAATGGTTAAAGTGGTGGATTTAATGGCACGTGAATTTTACCTCAAAAAACAAACAAACAAACACACACACAAAGTCAGGCATCTTTCACTGATGAAGTAGATGTCATAAAAGGTAAAAGAGGAAATGCGCATTCAGTGGAAATTTGGTGTGGGTTTGCCACTTCTGTGGAACTGAAGTTGAGTCCTTAGAGCAACGTCTTCCCTAGAGCTTATTTCCAGGGAGTTGGGGAAAGCTTCCTCCACTGCTCACAGAGGCGGCGGTTGCACCACTTGAGAATCTGAGGTTGGGGCTCCTCGACATTGTGGTGAGGCATATGCATCACCATTGCCCCAGGTTTATTAAACACAAATTTCTGGGCCTCAACTTACACCAATGAATCAAAATTTCCCAAAGAGGAACCTGAAAGTCGTCATTTTGAGCAGACCTGGAGATGAGGAAGAAGAGCGATCTTGGACATGAACAGCAGATATGAGGTTCCAAGGCTGGAAAGTTTTGAGGAACAGAAATAAGGTCATCTGAGCCAGAATATAGTTATCAAAAGGTAGAAGATGGAGGAATAAAGTCAAGAGGTTGGCAGGGTCCAGACAGGAAGTGTCTCCTGGACTTGGCTGAGAACTTTGAAGGAGCACAAAAGCCATTGGCAGATTTTAAACACAAAAGGAGTGTGTCCAAGATAAACACACCAGTTGACTCTTTTAAGAGAGTGCCAAACAGATCTTACTACATATTCACTTTTTTTTAGTGCTTCTGGAGGACAAGGGTAAGCAACTTTGAATTCATGGCCTTATTTTGGCTCATGAGAAAAAAAAATAAAACAACACGTTTCTTTTTAGATGACATCTATTTACTATTGCACATCCCACCAAAAGGATACAAAACTGTCATGTTTCACAGAGTTTAACAGATATTTCACCAATATCGTCGGCAGAGCAGCTAGTGAGAGAAAATGTCTTGGATCTTATCAACAGTATCAGTTGATCCTACATCAAAGTTGCATTGGAATTCATGAGATTTGATGTGCAGCAGCTGTGGTTTTATTCATGAGAAAGTGCAGAGCCTAAAAGAGGCCTCAATATACCTTGTAAACCAGAGGGAAAGACTCTTCTAAGCAGAGCTTTACTGTGGGCATTGTCTAATCTACTTCTCAGTCCTATCATTAATTTTTCCTGGGTATTATCTGAACAAAGAGTAAAGTATAGGCAATGAATGCTTTTTTTTTTTTTTTTTTTTTTTTTTTTTTGAGGTTCCGGGGCCGGAGATTGAACCTGGGACTGGGAAGCCAGCACTCAACCACCGAGCTACATTGGCTCCCTGGATTGGTTCCTGTGCTTGTTTGCCTGTTGTTTTTTGTTTTTCGGAGGCACAGGAACCAAACCCGGGACCTCCCATGTAGGAAGCAGGCGCTCAACCACCTGAGCCACATCCACCTCCTTCACTGTTTTCTTGTGTGCTCTCACCATGAGCTAGATTCAGTTCTCAGCTAGAACAAAAATAGCTTCACAGAGAGAGAATATAAGGGGTCCCTAGTGTGGGATTTGGGATTCAGAGAATGAAATCTTCTTGTAACTTGAGAAATGGTACCATATACTCAGCAATGCTACACTAGACACAAAAACAATCAATGTTCCTAGTGTGCAGCCAGCATTTGAAAATGTAAAGAAGATTTGTTGGTTTATCTAAATAAAATAGCTTCTACGCCAGTGACTCTGAGCTAGTAGCAAATTAGCACCACAGGGGACATTTGGCAATGTCTGAGCATTTTTTATTTTGATTGTCAAATCCCACTACTGGCTTCTAGTGGATAGAGACAGGAGAGCTGTCTCTAGCTTCCTCTCTGCCCCACAACAGAGCACTACCCAGCCCCAACGTTGGTAGTGCCCAGACTGAGAAACTCTGGCCTAGAAATTTCCCTCAGGAAGGAATCTCTAAGTCATGAGATAAGATATGTTAAGTGTCCTCACTTAACATGTTATAAAATAGACCCACAAAGAAAGAAAATACCTGCCAATTGTCAAATCCAAGATTTGAACCCATCTTCCTAGGAGAAAAAATATCAATGTCAGAGATAAAATCTTGAGGCATATTTGGATTGCAAAGGAAGAATAAACCGTAAGATTGCGGAAGTTTTCTTGCTAAGGCTGACCTCAGTTCAACTGTGAATTTCAACTAGTTATGATAAAGTGACTGGCTGGCTGTCATTACTCAGGTGTATGCCAATGAGAGTAATGGAAGTGATGGCCAGAGGAAAGGGTTTAGATGCCTCTAATTTTCTAAACTTGTATCCCTTTAGATGAAATCCCCAGAGGTGTGGGGTTTGGGATCTAATTGGACATGCAATCCATTCTAGACTATTGTGTTTTCCTAGAGGAAGAGCAGAATCAATGAGGAAAGAATAGACTGGCAATCAGAATGCTGAATTCATCTTTCCAATCAGACTCTAGCTAACTGTAATCCTTGCACAAGACACAACGTTGAAGCTGAGTTTCAATTTCCTCCTCTGTAGATTGGGAAGATTAGAGTAATTGGCTCTAATATCAATTCCAGTTCTTATGACTGCATGACAGGGTGTTTTGCTGGAACTTCGTTTACCAGAACGTCCTGCTCTAGATGATTCTGTGTTATGGTTGATCACAGAGAAATGTGCACGAGGTTTGGAGGGTCTGCACAGGGCGATGAAAACTGCTGCAGCCCCTGACCCAACTTGCTCCTCTAGCTTCAGCAGATCTCATACTTCAGGTCACAAAGTTGGGAGGCAGGCATTCTGCAGCTCTATCGCAAGTGGTACCAGCTTCTTCACTGTTGAGGTTGGAGGCACTGAGAGGTAGAGGCAGGCTCTCATTTGTTCTCAAGTGTCCCAGTTTGTCCTCACCAGTTCTAATTTGTCTTCTCTCCCCTACTTCATTCTGAGCTTTCTTTCCTGCGATTTCTCATCCATAGCAACTTCAGGCATCAGATGCCTTTCTCAGACTCCATCAGTGCCCACAATTGTCTAAGAGCTAATGCTCATAAAAATCCTTTATTCCATGTCACTCATCAGGGCCCTGCTTGCCCGACTTAACTCTGCTGAGTTAAATGGTATGCATCGATGCTAATGACTAAGGAAGGCAATGGAGATTAAACCCCACTAGAGATTATAAAGAAACTAAAAGAAGAAAATTGAAAAATGAAGAAAGAAATAAAAACATAGGCAGGTAAGGAATCAACAAATGTTTTCCATATGCCCCCATGCCTATAAAACAATGCTTATTCACCATTTTTCTAAGCATCATGTAGATATGCAGATGCTCAAAAAATGTATACTCTTTGTGAGTTGTTGAGACTATAACTCAGAAATAATCCAGCTAAGCTAGAACAGCAGATTCCAAAATGTGCTCCAGTGACCTATAGTCCTGGGACATGGTTCATTTTTTAAAAAGTTCCCATCTAATAATAATTTGTGGAAATATCATAATTCAATCATCATAATTGAAATAAACTATGTATGAAGAATATTAAGCAAAAAGTCTTATAGTTAGGAAATATTTTAACTACTTTTCCCAATTTACTTAAACATTTAATCTACTATTTCCCAATGTACTTAAACATCACTCTTTTGTCCTTTGCCAGATGATACATTAAAATGAAAAATAAGAATGTTTAGGAAATTCTGTACCAGAAAATATAATGAAAGACAGCCTATAAACATTCCAAATGTGTAGAGAGGAGAGATGTCAATATGAGGTCCAGTAGTCTAGGACGGCTTCATGAAGAAAGTAGGATTTGTACTGGGATATAGAAAGAGAAGTGTATAGATGAATGCAAAGGAGAAGAAAGGATATTTTATAAGCCATGGTGATATACACGAGTGAATTTGTAACTTGGGGAGGAAGGCAACTACTCATGAATAATCATATGATGGAGGCATACTTCAGAGAGCTTTGAAAGCCAGCCTAAGTTATCAAGACTTTTACAGATAGGAGTTAGGAAACAAAGAGTTTTGAATCACTAAGTGTTATGAAAAATATTAAGTATTTCCCCCAAATCAATGAGCTAATAAATGTTCGCGTCAGAATTGAAACCCATGAGTGTGGCTCTAGGATCTGATATTTTAGCCTCTAATATTGGATTTCCTAGCAGGTTCACGGGAAGCTAAGTCCATTTGGGCATAAGCAGATTAATAAAGAATCTGAGACTATAGATAATAGGTTTCCTTCCAGTGGCTTACGCCTGGAGGAACGTGGAAAATTGGACGTGGGTATGTTGGAAATTGCTCACTTTGTAAGTTGTAAACCTAGTGTCCTGGTCATATGTGAGGGAGCTCCATGAACTCACTGAGGTTATAGACCTGACATTGAAGGAACTCACCCAGCTGAAACAAAAAACAGAAGCAACAGAATTAGCACCAAAAGACAGGAACGGAACCAAGCCCGGAGATTTCCTGGCATGAATAAAGGGTTATGGAAAACTCATCTCCTGCTTGTCTGGTCTAGTAAAACCTGACTGAATTATTAGAGAAAGGTAAAAAATTAAAATAAAAAGATCCATTTGCAAGATTCCTACCAAGGGAACTGTTTTGAGTTGGACCAAAAAGCACAGATGTGAGGAACTGCTGATTCCAAAACAGTAGGCGTGTTATGAAGCCACTTGGATAATTATGGCTTGCCACTGCGCTCTGCCTGGATCATGAACTGCAGTGTGCCCTGCTAAGTGTGCAGAGAGTCCTCTCGTTTTTCAGAGCATGCTCACATGTCTGCTGAAGTGATCGGAGCAAAAACATAGACTGAGCGCCTCAGTAATCATTTTAAACTTGGTGAGTTGCCTAATTCTTTTCCTCGTTCTCCTCGTCCTCGTCCTCCTCGTCCTCGTCCTCCTCGTCCTTGTCCTCCTCCTCCTCCTCCTCCTCCTTCTACTTCTTTGCTAGAAAAACAAACCTTGTTACACTCAAAGAAAGAGCCTAGGGTGAGTTACTAATATAGGGCCGTGCACATTGGTCAATGCCAATACCAAGCTCTGCTGACTCTGTAAAACAAATAAATGACACGGAGGGAGGGAGAGTGAGAACTACTAGCTGGGGCTCACAGATAATTTTGAATTTTGAACATTTCTTTTCCTCTTTTTATTTAAAAAAAACATAGTTGTTAAAGGATAGAAAGGTTTTTTTAAAAGGTTTCCATTACCTTGGTGTCAAGAAAATTCAATGGACTTCTAGTTCAAGATTGTGGAGTGAGCACTTTTGTTTAGTTCTTCTCTAAAATTTTCTTTAATATGATTGTTTTTTTAAATTTTAGAAAGTAAACCCCTTTGAAAAGGTTTCCATAAGCATATCAGGAATTTTTTTTTTTTAATCAATTTCTGGTTTCTTCTCACTGCCCGCATATCAAGGATGGCTGGCATCAATCTCTCACTCCTGATGAAAATCCCTAAAACTATACTCTTAAAAACGCAAGCTCTACCTGAAAGAGCTCCTAGCATGGACATTGGGTCATGCTAGTGAAGCCATGTAGAGCCTAATCAATGTTACAAAAATGAAGAAATATGATTTTTTTTAAGTTTTATTTGTTAATGCTGAATAACATGTTAAGGTTGAATACTATAAGGTACAAAATCAGAAGGTAATTAGTAATCTAAAGGATAGATGAATTAATTCTTACAAAATAAAAGGCAAAAAGATGAATAGATGACAAGTAGGAAAGGAAGTTTAGGAGAATCAGAATTTGTACATACCACATATACATCTAACTGGAATTCAAAAAGAAAAAATAATTATAGCATGAGAAAAAACAGAGGGCCCTGTCAAAAGCTCTGGAAAGCCGTGGCTATTGCCCTGCTTAGCAGCTAACAAGTCAGCTGCTAGAGTTCATAGATGCTGGTGGAAGACAGGAGACTCTTGGGCCTTTGCTACTCATGGCATGGCAGACAGCACGAGCGTGAGCACACTCTTTCAGTTCCCTTGGCCCAAGCCCCACGAGAGTGCCGTGGTCGGCCCAGGTGGCTGCCTGCTCATGCAGTGGACTGCATTACCAGAAGGCATCCTGAGTTAGAAGAGCCACACCTTCACTAACGGGCAATAAGCACACAGATACTTTATTCTGGAGGGAGACCTTTCCTCTACCTGTCCAGACTGTATCCAAATTTGCTCTTTCCCCTGGATAGAGAAACTACTCCTATATTCCAAGACCACTTGCATTTATCAACATAGTCTTTAAAAGAGCTTTGCTTGCCACACTAAAAAAATAAAAAAATACAAAGAATTTCAAATAAGAATTAGAACTTTAAGAGAAACTAAAGTATAAAACTAAGAGTACAATAACCAAAACAAACCCTAATTATTATTCAAAAATGAAAATAAAATAACATTTTTACTCAAACTAAATTAAATAATTTAACCAGCAGGTCTCAGTAAAGGATATAAGAAATGGTGTTCTTCAGCTAGAAGTTTCATTATACAGGACATTATGAAGATCAATGGAAAAAGTAAAATTTGGGATAAAATAAATAAAAATTAACAATATTAAAAATAGTAACAAGCTTTATAGAAGATATAGATAATGAGAATACATGAAAACTTGCATACATATCAGAAAATCTGTAAATGGAGAGCAAGAATTTTAAGTTCCTTGCATTGTTCTGGAAAAAAGTAAAAATAATCATTAATATTATACTCTGATAAAGGAAGAATGCCCAGTAACCACTGGAACAATAGTAGAAAAATGTATAAGTAATAAGCTAATATGCAATAGATGAAAAAATAAAAATATCAAAAATGCAAAAGAGATGAAAAAGTAGAGAAAATGTTACAAGGAGCAAACCTTAATACTTTCAGATATTAAAATTCAAAGTAACAGATGATAAAACAGCTATACGCTCTGTGTTTAAAGAAAAAAAATCAAGTTTGAAAATACTGGCAAGGACTTACAAACTAAAATGATGACCTAGCAGATTAGAAGAATGAAGCAAAATGTCTAGAATTTAAAATTACAAGAACAGACATTAGAAATTCAAAGGATATATTTGTTGATTCAATAAGTTGGATGACAAGTCAAAATCAACTCTATAGAAAGCAACCTATAGAGATAAAAAGAGAAAAATAAAAGATTAATTGAGAGACATGAAGGACAAAGTAAGATGGTCTGAGATGCATGTGATTGGTTTGTCAGATGAGCACAAGAGGAATGGGGCAGAAACAACATTTGAAGACTTACTGGCAGAGAATATTCTAACTGGTATATAGCTTGATTCTTCCAGTCTTGATTTATGCTTGCTTCTGCCAGTACTTAAGATTAAGTTTAAATATCAACCCATTAAGATTTTGTATTACCAGCTTGAGATTTTCAGGCTACAAACCCACTGAGCAGTATCTAAGTTTACATATTCTCAGGAGGTAGCTTTTCCTCTCCATCCAGCTCCAGGGCTCCTGGCTTGTCATGTTCCTTGCAGTCTTCTGTGTATGGATGTGTGAGTGTGTGTAGATGTGTGTAGTGGTGGGGAGGCTATTTTTAATTGCTCCTACTATGAAGCTCTCATGCCTTGAGTTCTCAGATTGGGGGTGGTTCTATTTTTCTCCCCATCTCTTCATCTTGCCTCTTGACTCCAATGCCTTCTGTGACAGTGAAAACTCAAGCTCATGTTTGAGCTGGTTCCATTAGTGCTGCTACTTTTGCTAGCTTCCTGCTTTCACCTAGCTTTTAGACTTTGAATATTCCTTCATTTCATTTCAGCTCATCAATACACTTAAAATGGGATTTAAAATATTTTTTCAGTACTTTTATTTAAAGAAAAAGGTCAAAGAAGATATTTTTTAAACAAATCAATTTTATTGATACATATTAATAAAGCATACAATTCATCCAAAGTGTACAATCAATGGTATTTGGTATAATCACATAGTTAAGTGTTCATTATTTCAATCATTATTAGAGCATTTTCATTATTTCAATAATAATAATAAACCAAAAAACAGACAAATAAACAAACAAGAAAATTACTTACCTCTCAATCTCTCTCTGTTTCCCCTGCTGTACATAGCTGCTATTTCTGGCTATTCTTGCACTATTATTCATTTGTTTATTAAGCAGTTTTATTGAGATATATTCACATACCACATGATCTATCCAAGTGTATAATTACTAGCTTTTAGTATAATCACAATGTTGTACATTCATCATCTCAAAATTTTAGAACAATTTCATGACTCCAAAAAGAAAGCATCCACACCCCTTTGCATTCCTTCCTCAGCCCTACATAACCACTAATCTAATTTCATCTTTATAAATTGATTTATATTTACATTTTATATAAATGGAATCATACAATATGTAGTACTCTGTGCCTGGTCTCCTTCACTTAGTATAATGTGGGGTTTTTTTGTTTGATATTAACATTTTGTAGTATTAACCTACATTTGTTCAGTTTCAAAGAAAAACGGTCTTATATATGCAATTTTACCCACATTCATATATCACATAATATATTTAGTTTATAATAGGGCAATCATACAGTATTTGTCCTTTTGTGTCTGGCTTGCTCACTCAACATAATGTCCTCCAGATTCATCCATGTTGTGATATGTTTCACGACTTCATTTCTTCTTACTGCTGCATACTATTCCATCGTGTGTATACTCCACAATTTGTTGTCCCATGGCAAGTCTATATTCAACTTCCTTAGGAACTGCCAAACAGTCCTCCACAGTGGCTGTACCATTCTACATTCCCACCAACAGTGAATAAGCATTCCTATCTCTCCACATCGTCTCCAACATTTACAGTTTTCTGACTTTTTAATAGAAGTCAGTCTAATAGGTGTGAAATGATATCTCATTGTAATTTTGATTTGCATTTCCCTAATTGCTAGTCATGTTGAACATTTTTTCACATATTTCTTCGCCATTTGTATTTCTTCTGTGGACAGCTGTCTTTTCAAGTCTTTTGCCCAGGTTTTAATCAGAGGTTTGTCTTTTTATTGTTGAGTTGCATGATCTCCTTATATATCATGGATGTTAAACCCTTATCAGATATGTGATTGCCAAATACTTTCTTCCATTGAGTAAGCTGCCTTTTCACTCTTTTGACAAAGTCCTTTGAGGTGCAAAAGTGTTTCATTTGGGGAGGTCCCATTTATCTATTTTTTTCTTGTTGCTCGTGCCTTGGTTGTAAGGTTTAAGAAACTATTGCCTACCACAAGATATTGAAGATATTTTCCTACATTTTCTTCTAGGATCTTTATGGTTGTCACTTTTATACTTAATTCCTTGATCCATTTTGAGTTAATTTTTGTATAAGGTGTGAGCTAGGGGTCTTCTTTCTTTCTTTTGGATATGGCTATCCAGTTCTCCCAGCACCATTTTTGAATAGACTGTTCTGGCCCAGCTGGGTGGGCTTAACAGGCTTGTCAAAAATCACTTGACTGTAGATGTGAGGGTCAATTTTTGAGTTCTCGATTCAGTTCCATTTGTCAATCTGTCCGTCCTTATGCTAGTACCATGCTGTTTTTATCACTGTAGCTAAGTAATATTCAAGCAAGATATTTGATGATCCATACTATCAGAAATGGAAATCTTATAATTGTTTAAAATTTGCATTTTCAATCCTTTAGCCAAAAGTAGAGAACTATCTAAATATGTAAAAAAAAAAGAATTCGGTTTATTTATTGGTAAGTATAGAGAATGATATGAATTTTTATTTTTATTTATAAAATTAGAAAAACAGGCTGGAACTCATATGAAAGTGTACATTTCTATTATAAGAGCCACTTATGGGAATGTGTTGTTAACACGAGGAGAGACTGGGGACCGAGCAAGTATAAAGCACTGCCCAAGGACACTGCTGAAACAAACCTGCCTTGTCTCAAACAACCAACAGGAGTGCCACCTGTACTACCATGACTTTCCCTGACCCCAGTATGCCAAACTATAGGTTAACCTTTCCATTTCAATCATACCTCAGGAAAGTCTTTAAATTAGGCTGGATTTTCAGTGTTTCCTAAAGTCTACGAGTTTAGAAAACTAGGCAAGAATATAGCAGTTGGAATAGAATAGCCAGCAACCATATTCCTAAATCCACACCACATCTGTCGGCATTTCAAGGAAGGATGACAACAATCTTGCCCATGCGCGAGGTTACAGATACGAATTTTAGAAGACAATAATCTTAATTTTATTTCTAAACTGATATATCATGATTTAGACAAATAATTTTGAGTCAGTTATTTAAAAGCTTTATTTTTCATATGTTTTCTCATTGTCAAAATTGGGATATTGTTTGTTGTGTAATTGCAGGATTGAAATTTTCAAAATCAGAAGAAATAACACACAGAAAGCACTTCCCAATACTTATACACAGAAAATCTTTAATAAATGTTAGGTACCTTTTTACAATATTTCAAGAGTTATTAACAATTACCACATCTAAACTAAAATGTTATTTTCTTCTGAACTTCTTTCCAAGATCAAGACAATTTTTCAGATGGCTAGATGGATTCAGATTTGGGAAGAGTCAAATGGAAAGCTACCAAATGTGGAAACGCTTACTTAGCATACTCCATTTGCGATCAGTATTGCCACTTCTTCATGTGCAGTGAAAGAGAGAATCTGCTATGGCAATCATATTGCCAGTTAATCAAAAGTCATGCACATATCAATTTCCTTTAGACAACTCCTGTCTAAAGGAAAAAACACAGCTATATATAGTATTTTATACATAAGCTATTTGAAATGACTATATTCAATTCCCAAGCCTCAGAAAACAAGATCAGGAATACAAGGATATTTCCCTTTTTCTTCCATCTTCTCTCCTACTTCACTTCAGGTCATTTCAACAAACTCAAATTGAAAGCCTATCAAATGCCAAGCAGTGTACTAGGTATTACGTGAAATGCAAGTTGTATTAGCTCGTTGACAGGTAATAATCAGATGAAAATTTTTATATCAGTACTTAGATTCTCAAATTAGATTTGGCTTTTTTTTCTTTCAGAGAAAATGATATAAGCTTTCATCTAGCTGTGGCTTTGTCCTTGGATGTTAATACTATTTGGGAGACAACTTGTCTCGCCATACCCATAAGTCAACATTGTTTCCAGGTGTATATAGCCAGATAGATTTCCGCTATTGGCAAAATGTATATGATTACATGAAAGAGAAAGATTCTGATTGGTTCGGATAATTTTCTGTGTCAACTGTTTGCTTTTACAGCCACTTTGTCAAAAAGATCTGAAATAGAAGTGCATTTGGAGAATTAGCCAACAATAAATCCTGTGATTTGATAAAAGGAATTTTCACCCATTGTTCCAATGTGTGTCACAGGACATACTGCTTTGAAAGTGGGAACATCACCCTGTGACCCAGCAGATATGAATGGTCTGAGCATCAGGAAATGTATGCTGCGTTCTGGGTCACGCTTAAACTTTCCCTCCTTAGACAGGGACTCTCCCTACAAGTGGCCCCATTAACTCCTGAGCATACATCCTTTGAATCACTTCTCAAAGGCAAGTCCTTGCTTTCTTAATTTCTCAACTAGGGCTGAGAAGGTGTTATACATGCTGGTCCTCCTTGGCTTGTTTATACTTAGGTTAGTAGTTCAGAGATACTGAAAACATTTGGGTCAATGAGAGAGATAAATTTTTGTAGGGAGCAATGCCTAACATTGCTTGTAAGGTCAACCTGGCTTCCATTCTATTCATCCAGATGGAAGAAAGGCAAGGATGAAGCATCTGGAAAGAATGCAGCTTAAAAGAAAAAGGAGACAAGAAGCTATTGCAGACACTGTCTTAAGGTACCCACATATAGTCTTTCACATTAGCCCCTAAACCTTTGCTGTTAGAATCTAGTCATGGACTTGCAGCATCTGTATCACTGGGAAGTCCGTTGGGGATGCAGAATTTCAGGCCTCACGTTAGACCTAGTGCATCAGACTTTGAACTTTAACAAGAACCCCTCCGTGATGCATATGTATTAAAGTTCAAGGAGCACTGCTCCAACAGTTTGTGGTAGGAATTTATATGCCCATTATTAATGCTAAACAACAGAAGCCAACTGCTCAGGTCAAGTTTGGAGAATGGCAGCTCTGACCACTCTGCTTCACATTGGAGAGGAGGGGAAAATCTGTGCTGCTCAGGGGCAGAGTATTTATGCAACCCCAGGGAAGGGGGTCCTGCCACTAAGAGTTCCCGCCCTGGAAAGCAGCAGGGGGTCTGCTTATTCTTGGTTCCAGGGTTTAAGGTAGGGTCAGGCCAGTCCATTAGCCCTAACATCTCCTCCGGCTGCAGAATGGCAACGCATTAAAACGTGCACACAATGGAAAAGGAGGGGGTAAGCAAGGCCTGGGAGATGGCCACTAGCTATGTCCATGACTCCCCCAGCAGTTCCTCCTATAACCATAACTTCAACTGAACCAGTAAGTCACATTCCTGTTGTAAGAAGGCTGAAATTAAAAAGAAACAAAGTGTCAGATATTAATGTCTCTAGCTAATCAATTTAAAAAGAAGTCATTCACATTTGAACACGTTTTTATGCTTTACAGGTATGTCCCAGGTGAACCCCTTCCCCTGCATCCCCAGTCACTGACACCCCGCACCGATGATCCTCCCCTGCCACGTTGTAACCCTTCTGCGACCCAAAACCTCTTCAAAATGAAGCCAACAAAATAATCCAATACAATTAATAAGAAAATGAAACAATAATGATAATTTTTAAAATAACAAATAAAATACAAAAAAAAAATTTTTTAATGGAGTAATAAAAAATAGTAAAAAAATATAAAATTTAAAAAATTTGACATGTCTTTCATCACTGTAAGATCTGTTGTCTTGTAGGTACAGTGACATTTTCTTCCATTTATTCCCCCAGTGTCTTATTTATTTCATTTTGTCTTCAAAGAAGCTTTAGGTTACAGAAAAGTGATGTGCAGAATATAGGGGATTCCCATATACCCAACATCCTCCCCCTTTCCTCCTTTCCCTTATTAGTAGCATTTTACATGTGGGTGGTACATTTGTTACAAATGATGTACAAATGCTGAAACATTGCTACTAACCATGGTCAATGATTTACTTTCTGGTTTACATTTTGGACCACACACTTTTATAAATTTTGATGAAATTTAACATAGTCTGTATCCATCATTGCAAGATTGTGTAGAGCAATTCTATGGCCCCCAAAATGCCCCATCTTCCATCTATTCTATTCCTCCCTTCCCCTCCCCTCAGGACCCACAGAAACCACCAAAACTCACTCCCTGAAGAACGAGATTCATAGTTACATGCAGCAGCATCGGGGGCTTGACACACTGGCCTATCCTCCCTGTTAGGCACTGCCTCTGCTCTGGGGAGACTCTCGTCCCTCTATCTAAGAGCACAGCAGGACTCCCCAGGATGGCAGTCCAACACCTTCCCACTCATTATGTGGGTCTCCACCCACTGATACAACACCCCGACAGAATGAACACTCCCACACTCCCTGGAAGCCTGCTCTAGTGTGCCCTGTCCTGCATGCCCCCCACATCCAGCACCCTAAACCAGTAACCCTCCCCTGCCATATTTGAAACATCATGGTTGGTTTAAGCAAGTTTATGCATTTGGTCCATTTTTCTCGGCCTAAAGAATATGGGGGTCGCTTGCTTCTGCCTGGCCCTTAGCAGCACTGAGGTCAAAGAGCACGCAGGTCTCGCCCTAAAAAGGGATTTGTGTCACCTGCCTTGTTTGGCAAGTTCTGACTCATCTCTTTCTCCCAGCACCACAAAACCACATACTTCAGGGAGCCCTGGGACGCTGAGCAAAATGAGACATGCTGGTTGTGGTTTGGTGCTTTGCTTTGCCAATGCATCCAGGAGAAAATGGTACTCCGTGGGTATGAAATGCAGAGAAAGCAAACCACTGAGAATGGTGAGGCCATGGGAGGAGAAACGATGGGTTCTTGCAGATCTGGTTACTCTGGGGAATAAAGGGTGTGCCCGATGTGTTCTCTCTATCTTGTTCTGTTATTTTGATACCTAAAAAGTAATCCTTCTCCAGGAGATAACAGGGCAAAATCCAGCATGGAATATTGTGAAAGATACTGGCAAACTGAAAATGGACAGGGATTACCAATTCTACTTAGTAAGTGATGTTCATTTGTTCGACTGTTCTGGACCCAATTTTTATTCCATTTCTCCATCCATCACGGGCAGAAATTGGAGGAAACTATCTATTGAGCAGGGAGGAAATAATGAGCAAAGCATTAAGATTATTCTAAGGTGAACGTCTACATGTCCTTTTCCAGTCCTCAGAGGTCCTAGGGCTTAGCTGTCCCATACTGTATACAAGGGAAGTAATATGCCTACATCAGTCTTATTTTCATTTACTGAACAAACAGGATATGTGCAGATAGATGTTTGTATATACTGCATTAGAAATCATGTCTTTATCGGTATTCAGTAGATACACGATATCATCTTAAAAGCTCTTACTAAATGCCACACAGAGTTTTAGGTACTTCACGTGTTACCTCTAGTCAAATGGTACGATAAATTAGATGTATTCTCCCCATTTTTCAGATTAAAACTGAAGCTCAGAGAGGCTTAAGTACTCTTTTAAGCTTACACAGATAACAATAGTGTAAGACTCTGACTTGAAAACCTACACACTTTCCCCCATGGAACACCCCCATTTCCCCTTTATACAGATGACATTATACTATTTCTATTGTGAAAATTTTTAAATAATGTATAAATATTTTAATTAATCTAGTCACATACACTTTCTAAGGTATTTAATGAATAAGTTTACTTAGAAGTTTACATCATTTGGCCTGGAGTTAATTGCAAGCAAATTATATCCCATGAGCAGTGGATCCTCAACAAAGAGGAAACCAATATGTGCAGATTATAAATCCCAAAACTTCATCTTGATACTCAAGAAAACTAAGAACAGGGCTGCACTATTCTCTCTGATTTGTAATAAGAGTGCAATGGCAAAACAATTATAACATTATTCCTATTCTTCATTACTAAATTGAATTAATGTTACAAATTCACCGATTCTATCTAATCTTGTACAAATAGTGCATGATAATAGTAAATATCATATGCTTTTTTCAATAATAAAACTATTTGGGATTTTTTGTCATTACAGTGTTTGATCCAGGAGAGCAACTGTAGTACTTGGTGGCACAATCTGCTGAAACTCTACCACTTTTTCACAACTGGAATCATACTGCTATGCATTCCTCTGAGGAAAAGTTTGTCTCAATTCCTCCCTAAAGCATAAAATTACACTGAATATTGCAAGGCAACATAGTGTTTTGTACCAAGATCTAGTCCACAGAACTAAGTGTTAGTCTCTATTCTGCTATTATCTATAATTAGTCAAGGGAATTTGGGGAAATCTCTTCACTTCCATGCTTGTCTTTTTCTAAATTATGAAAGTCGTTTAGTGATGGCATTTTTATTAGCTGAGAGTCTTTCCATTGCAAGGGAGGGAAAATCCCCTTACACTCATCCCAACAGGAAATACATTGGCCTAAAGAACTAAAATGTCTTAGAATGTATTTTTTTGTAACTAGATCAGAAGCTCAATCAGCAGATATTGTCTCTGATTTGTTTTCATTTCTTTTTTCTTTCTACCTCAAGTTAATGCTCTCCCATGTAGTTGAACAGATGAGCCCAAGAATTTCCAAAACAATACCACCATTGGTACCCATAGTCTCTGAAAGAGGAAAACAAACCCTATCCCAAGAAATACATCAAAAGTCATGAAGCTGATGCTGATTGGTCCAACTTGGATCATATGTATTTCTTTTCTTTTTTTTTTTTTTTT